>ML825503.1:45945-67625 GCA_009831015.1 Picea engelmannii | reverse complement strand
GCCATTAAATAAGAAATCTCAAAACATCAATCTATATTCAAAGAACTAGAGGCTTTGTTAAAGCTTTACAGTCAGGAGCTTAGCTCTACCATCGATAGATTACAAAATGGCCCAAAATTGTCTACATATACCCCAAACCGATAACAACAGCAAAACCAAGACTTATCATTAAAAACATTACGCCTGCATGTTTACTAGCAGCCTGCACTTGTAGTCTCTGGATAGTAGTGCACTCGTGTCAGATGCAATCAAACTTCTGGAAACCCTGCAAAAGAATTGACTTGTCTTAGGTTCCTTTCTGGACTTTCCATTTATGGTGGAGACGATGTCTAACCACCACCAACTACCTCAATAACTGTTTCCTTGGGATTGGGAACGACTTGGTCAACTCTGCACTCTTGGGGCATGGAAGCCTTCTCATGCTAGCACCTAGATCAACTAAAATGGCTTAATGATAAGGCATGGAGGTCGATGTGAAGACTGGGGCATAGGGTTGGAAGTGGTGGATGAGTGGTGACCAGGCATGGATGAGGGAAAACAACGAATGAGGAAGTGACGAGTCGTGATTGGTCGAGGGAGGATGCACTGCTTATGACGGAGCGATGCAGAAAGGAGAGGGACAGGTGTCAGAATGCAAGACGTTGAAATGGGGATGAGGTGGGCCAGGATGACATTGAGTGGAGGTGAGGAGTGGAAGGCAGGTGGTGGAGGATGAAAGGTGGAGGCAACAGTGAAGAGAAGAAAAAGGGGGGACCCGCTTTAAGTTTCCAATTCTTGACTCCCCCCCCTTATTAAAGGTAGATAAGCCAAGGGGGTCCGAAATCCAACCTTTATTGTAGATCTGAGCTCCCAGATCCAAGCCATTGAGAGATGTGCACCCAATTCTAGACCCCCCCCCTCCGCTTTAAAGGTAGAAGGGCGGGGGGGCTCCAGAATCCAATTCTGACCATAGATCTGGGCACGCAGATTTTGGCCACCCATATTTGTCTACTGCTTAGCGAAACACGCATTGCACCCCGAACTTAGGGTAAGTGGTTTTTTACTCCACATCTTATCATTTTTCGCCAAAGGGGTCACCTATTAGGAAAAAATACCCCCCTACATGTTTAGGTGTTAACAATGGGTATCGTTCCATCTATTGTGGTTTTCCCCTAGCCATAAAGAGATTTTCCTCGTAATATAATTGTCGAATCCACTGGGGAGATCTCCATTTTGGGTTTGGGTGTTTTTTCTCCTTTATTTGCTCTCAATTTTCTTGAGTTTCTATGTCTCTTGTTGCTTGATAGCCTATATTTTTCTTTGTATCTAAGTTTCTTGGCCTACCCTTGCCTAGGTAATGTCTTCTTTGGAATACATGGGTTTTCCCTTGACAGTCATATACATATGCGAGTTGTCTATCTTTTAGGCACATACATACACTTATGTTCCTTTAACATTCATGTACACTATCTTCTAAGTCTTTTTGGTTGAGTTTAGTGTTTTTGGGTGATTTTTTCTAGTTGTTGAGACTTCTTAGGTCCCTATTCTGACTATTAAGTTTCTATAGAGTGATAGGAAGCCTCTTTATTGGTCAATTTTTGAGGCAAACTCCTTTCTTGTCATTTTTCCCATTTGGTGTCCTTGCATTTAGGTTTGGGTAGTCGCTTCTTGGTGTATTGATAGCCTTGTCTTTTTTTTCTTGCAACAAGGTTTTCCTGTGAAGTTGTTATTCATTCCTTGCATTTTCATTTCATTATATCGAAAATACAAAAGAAAATGTTTTTCTTTTTTTCGCATATTACTTATAGAATTTTCACTTTTGGCTGCTTTACATTAGTTTTGGCATATTAGGAATGATTGCACTTTATTGAAATTGTAGAGATTGCATCTTGGAAACAACATTTATAAGCACACCATCTCTTTGAAAATCAAGACTAGTACTTAGCAACATTTTTATATTTTCTTCCTCTTTATATATGTTGAGTCATAATACCATCAGTTTCATGATCACACCTCTTGAGTAAGAAGAAGTCACTAAAATTAACGTTGAATCATTAAAATTGATTATAAACGATTTTATTTTTCAGGGTACACAAACAAGTGTAGGACCTAGGGCCTTGGAATAGGATTTTGTGAGTAAAATTCACCAAGGCTATTAAACTTAATGTATGTGTCTGACCAGGGAGTGGTGAAACCCATTGTGTAATTGGTGTCCTCGGGAGACTCCACTCACACCGAGTTAATCTGACGCAGGTGCGAGCTTCCTACAGACTCCGACACCCGCTCATAAGATCGCTCAAAATTCACCTTCTTCCTGAGCCGAAGCGGCTCTTTAGATCCCCCAAACGGAATCTCTGCTAAAACTCAATCCACAGGTCCTTTCCCTTTGCCTCACAACCTTCTGCACTTAACCATGATCTTACCCGACTCAATATCAAGTTTTGTGGTTTCGTGATCCCCATTGTCAAGAGTTCCTGCACTCTCGATTCCCCGATCACTGATGAGCCAATTCACCGATGCGCACCCTTTACGCGTTTTAGCCCCTTCTGGCTATGCCCTGGTCCATATGACCACTTTCGATAAGACCACAACCTTATCTTCCTTCTATCGGGATTTTTGGATTTCAATTTCCCGATGAGCCCCAATTCCTGTTAGCCCTCCAGGCTAAGCTCGTGGTCCATGTGACCTCTCCCTATATGATCGCAACCATACCTCCTCGTCAGGGTTTCAGACTTTCCAATGTCCAAATACATATGCCTTCAGGACTCGCGATTCCTCGAATCCCGACGTGCTCTTTACGCACTAGCTCTCCTGGCTAGGCTCCTGTCCCATATGACCATTTTCCCCATGACATCAGTCTTATCCCTCTTCAGGGTTTCAGGGTTTTCAATGCCAAAATGCATATGCCCATGGGATTCTCGATTCCTCAGACCCCGACTCTCTGCTACGCTGACAACTGGAAACTCCTGTCCACCTTCAGCACACCCACAGTCGTGATCGTCTACTGGATCAACAGTCCCTAATATCCCTCGGGACTTTAGGGTTTCAAATGTCGAAAAACATTTTCTCCTGGGATTACCGATTCCTCGAATCCCGATAGACTGACAGCTAGCCCCCCACACGATGGAGCTTTCTTCCTTCTCTGATCTGCTGACAGCGAGCCCCCACGATGGCTCCTTCCTTCTTTTGGGGTTTTGGTGTTCGCGATTCTGAAATGCAAAGATTTTGTGTCCACGGAATCCCCGATATGTCGATCCCTGACTTTCTTCGGATCTCTAACACGTGTCCCAAATGGATGGATGGTCCAGATTAAGCCTCAGACTTCGCCAAATGCCAAACCAAAAACACTTACCTGTGTGAGTCCCAATGGCCAAAACGTCGATGACTCTCAATGATTGCCACCTGTCCCAATAGATGGACGGCTCTGATTGTATCGGGGCTTCCACTATGGATTTCCCCGACCTCTTTCTCACGGGAATGTCGATATCCTGACTCCCAATGCCTCGATCTACGCCACGTGTCTCCGCTAACGGACGGTCCAGATCTTCCCCACATTTTGAGACTTTTGCTGCTCCGATTTTCACGACCTTAGGAACTCCAATTTCCCGAGTGTTGATATTCCGATTTCTAGTGTCCGGATCTCTAGAATGGATGATCGTGTGACACGTGTCCTCTCTCAGATGGATAGCTGTGATTCCTTCACTGATTCGGGACTTGAGATGTCCTAGCTTTCTGGACCTCAGGATCTCCGATATCCTGAGTGCCTATATCCCAATAAGCCAACTCTTTCGAGACTTTCACCTTGACTTTCCCCGATGGTTTAACCACCGTGTAACTCACGACAGATCTAACGGTTGTCGGGTTCTTCACTCTAGATCTGATGGCTCAGATCACCTTTTCTTTTGTACACACTCCAGAGACTAAACTCTGAGCATCTTCTCTCAATCCAATGGCTGACGAGATTCTGTGTGAACATCCCATGGTCCACAATCTCCTCTTCTGTGCACTTCTTCTGACGCCTTCCTGGACGTGAAAACCAACGGTCCAGATTTCTTTCCCCCACCGATCCGCTGGCTGTCGCTGCTCCTCCTAAGCTTCTGCACACTTTCTTCCTGCACTTGGAATAATTTCTAGTTCCTCAAAGTCCTCAACCTTTGTTTGTTTCCTCCTGCAAGCTCTCGACTTTGAGTTCATCTCTGCATATAAAAAATTTGTTCCTCCTGAGATTTTACTTCTACTCCTTGAAGGATTCTTCAACTTCTGCAGTCTTGCAGAGTCTTCTCATGCACACGCTGGTGCTATCTCTTCTGAGATTTTGCAAACACTCAGACCCCTAAGGGATTTTATCTTTCTTCCCTTCTCCCTCAAATGGAGAAATTGGATGCCCTCCTGGCTATCCTTCTACTCAAGCAACCTATTGCTGAGCCTTTCAAGGTGTTCAATAACCCTGTGAAGATCCTTCAGTGGATTCTTCCTCTGATCTTCAGAACTCAAAAGAGTTCTCTTCTCTTTCCTGTGCCTATTTGCACAATGACTCAAATGCCCACCTGGAAGAGTGTCTTTTCTCAGAAATTCCAGCAGTTTTGTCCTCCTGTGAACTTATGCACTTTCTCAATGCCCACCTGGCAGAGCTCTTAGAATCCTCAGTGATTCTGGTCCTCTTTCTAAACTCCTCAACATAAGTCGTCTCTTTGTGAACTCCTTTCACATGCTCAATGCCCACCTGGAAGAGCTTCACAGAACTCCTCGGAGCTTTTGTCTGAACTCACAACAGATTTCTTCTCAATGCACCTCTGTGCATATGCTCAATGCCCACTTGGCAGAGCTTCACAGAATCCTTAGTGATTTTGTCTGCAACTGTGTCTTCTCCCACACAGCCTTGCCTCCAAGGCATTCAACAACCTTGAGGTCTTCACCGAGTTGTTGACTTCAGTTCTTTTGCCGCAGCACGTCTTTTTCTGACTCCGCAGAGTTCAGAAGTGCCTTCTCTGTGCACGGCTCTCAGAACCCACAGCTTTCTGTCACCCCCTTCTGGTATGAAGCCTCAAAGACCCTCACCTGAAATCAAAGAAACTCCTACAAATGCACAACTAAAGTATACATCTACAGCATATAAAGAACACTCACAGACATCCACATAACACAAAATAATGCAGGAAAAACTGCTCTTTTTATCAAATATGGCAAATGTCTGTAATTACAAGGTGTTCTCGAGCTCTCTCTGGCTCTTCTTAGACTCCTACCTCAACTTCCACTTTACAACTGCAACAACTACCAAAATGAGATATGAAAATATCTTTTACCTGAGGGGGCTCTTCAAGCTCTTCCCTCCAACCTACCTACCCTATTCAATTACATTGAATGGGCTGTCTAGTCCAAAATCGGATCTAGATCTCAGCCATACAAAAATTGAAGGCCGAACTTATCTACAGCCTGCACAAAGGCACGTCTTCCCAGCTCAACATCCTAAGCATTTAAGTTACATTGAATTCATATTAAAATATGAGGGTTGTGCCTCTCTTCATCGCACGATTTGAATTCGTGGACGTGGATGGATGGCTGGCTAGCTGACATGGAGAGATGCTCCTACATCATACTCCTCAGCTGCAAAATTCATGAGCTCCTGCTCATGAGATTCCCCTCTCAGCTATTGGAAATCCTCCTAGATCCCAAAAAAATATATCTAGAGCTTCCCATATGCTCCATTCTGCTGTTGTTGCTGCTTCCTTCTTCCTATTCAGCCTCTCCTTGCTAACAGTGTCTGCTGATCAGATCATCAGCTCCATGATCTCTTTGATCACTTCGTCCAGCTACTCCCATGGATGGCTCTGCTCATGCAGTCTCCTCAGCTGCAAAAATTTTTGGCACATGAGCAAATCACCATGATCTCTCATGCTTTCTTCCTCAGCTTCCAACCTCACCTGTTGGATGTGCACACCCTGCACTTTCACCCCTTTCTCCAATGCTTCAAATTGTTCATACAGATCAGCAAAACAAATGTTGTCTACCTCTTCTCCTTCTTCTACTGCAAACTCCCATGTTGCAGTCTTTTCAGTCCCCTGGCTGAAAATACTGAGCCATTCCCCAGAATGCTCATCATCCTCTTCTGCTTCTTCTTTTGTTGTCAGCTCCAATGCTCCATCTCTTTCATCTTCTTGGCTGAAAGTAATGAGCCATTCCTCAGAATGCTCATCTTCTTCATCTGCTTCTTCTACTTGGGCAGTCTTAAACACTTGCTCCAATTCCTCCTTGACAATCTCAATTGACTGTTCTTCTACTATCGCTGCTCTCTCTGCACCACAGACTTCTGCCTCCTCTCGGGAAAGTGGTAGGAATAATCCAATTCCCCCAATCATCAGAATATTATCCCGATATTCCTCCTTGGTCAGCTGCACATGCTGATCTAAACCCATCACTGAACTCATGAGACCCTTAGATAGTCTCATCTACTTGGTCAGCTCCTCGGGCTGATCCAAATTCACATGCTCATCCCTACCCACCTGGAAATATGGGATGTCTCTGCTGCCCTCCTGGCAGACCATGGAATCAACTAAGTCCAACTATGTTTCCTTGTCCACCCGACAAACTGGAAACCTTTCATTACCCTCCTGGCAGTCTTCGAGATCCCGCAGTGATCTCATTTCATTGCCCATCTAGCAATGTGAAATTCCTTGGTTGTCCTCATGACAGTCTCTGAGATCCCCTAGTGATCTCAATTTGTTGCCCACTTGGCAATCTAGAATTTATTCTCTACCTTCCTGGCAGTGCTTGAGATCCTCAGCCGATCCCATTTCATTTTCAAAATCATCGAGACCTCTCCCAGTCTCTGGCTCACAGACATAAATCATCTTTTCCTCTGTGGCCTTGAGGTTTTCAGCATACCTCAACCATCTTTTTAACATCCTGCGTTGTCTCATGACCATCAACTCCTTGATTGGCCATTTCACCTTCGATTTCTTCATGGGCCATTCATATACCCATCTCAGCTTCTTATCCCGCCGCATCTTCAACTCGATCTTTTCCATTTCTCTTTTTATATCAGCGAGCTCTTCATCTATTTCCTTTTGGCTCCATAGCTCTTTCCTCCCAGCATACCTACAACCTTCAGTAGCCATGTTGTTGTCTCTGTTTGCCTTCCTGGAAAATCTGTTGTTGTCACTCTGCACTAAGATTTCTACCAGCCTCATCCTGCAGTCCTGCCGACTGTCTACTTGATTGTTGTCTACCTGCAAACCATCACATTACAGAGTCCTCAGCAAATCTGTCTTCTTTCACCTAAAATATACAGATGAATTTCCTGCTCTGATACCACTTGATGTGTATCAGAGTGCTCTTTACCTCTTCCTACCTCTTCCTACCTGAAATATACAAGCAAGATTCAAGCTCTGATACCACTTGACACAGGAACGAGCTTCCTACAGACTCCGACACACGCTCATAGGATCGCTCAAAATTCACCTTCTTCCTGAGCCGAAGCGACTCTTTAGATCCCCCAAATGAAATCTCTGCTAAAACCTGATCCACAAGTCCTTTCCCTTTGCCTGATGGCCTTCTGCACTTAACCGTGATCTTACCCGACTCAATATCGGGTTTCGAGGTTTCGTGATCCCCGTTGTCAAGAGTTCCTGCACTCTCGATTCCTCGATCACCAATGAGTCAATTCACCAATGCACGCCCTTTACGCATTTCAGCCCCTTATGGCTATGCCTTGGTCCATATGACTGCTTTCCATAAGACCCCAGCCTTATCTTCCTTCTATCGGGGTTTTTGGATTTCAATTTCCCGATGAGCCCCAATTCCTATTAGCACTCCAGGCTAAGATCGTGGTCCATGTGACCTCTCCCTATATGACCGCAGCCATACCTCCTCGTCGTGGTTTCAGACTTTCCAATGCCCAAATACATATGCCTTCAGAACTCGCGATTCCTTGAATCCCGACATGCTCTTTACGCACTAGCTCTCCTGGCTAGGCTCCTGGCCCATATGACCATTTTCCCCGTGACCTCAGTCTTATCCCTCGTTGGGGTTTCAAGGTTTTCAATGCAAAAATGCATATGCCCATAGGATTCCCGATTCCTTGAATCTTGACTCTCCGCTATGCTGACAGCTGGCAACTCCTATCCACCTTCAGCACATCCACGGTTGTGATCGTCTACTGGATCAACAGTCCCTAATCTCCCTTGGGATTTCAGGGTTTCAAATTTTGAAAAATATTTGCTCCCAGGATTACCAATTCCTTGAATCCCGATAGACTGACAACTGCCCCCCCACACGACGGAGCTTTCTTCCTTCTCTGATATGCTGACAAATGGCCCCCACGATGGCTCCTTCCTTCTTTCGGGGTTTCGGTGTTCACGATTATGAAATGCAAAGATTTCGTGTCCACGGAATCCCCGATATGTCGATCCCCGACTTTCTTTGGATCTCTGACACATGTCCCAAATGGATGGATGGTCCAAATTAAGCCTTGAACTTCGCCAAACACCAAACCAAAAAAACTTACCTATGTGAGTCCCGATGGCCAAAACGTCGATGACTCTCGATGATTGCCACCTGTCCCAACAGATGGATGACTCTGATTATATCGGGGATTCCACTATGGATTTCCCCAACCTCTTGCTCACGGGAATGTCGATATCCCAACTCCCGATGCCTCGATCTCCGCCACATGTCTCCGCTAACGGACGGTCCAGATCTTCCTGGTGTTTCGAGACTTCTGCTGCTCGAATTTTCACGACCTCAGGAACTCCGACATGCATCCTCTCTCAAACGGACGACTGTGATTCCTTAGCTGATTTGGGACTTGAGATGTCTCAGCTTTCTCGACCTCAGGATCTCCGATATCCCGAGTGTCGATATCCCGATAAGACAACTCTTTTGGGACTTTCACCTTGACTTTCCCCGATGGTTTAACCACCGTGTAACTCATGACAGATCTAACAATTGTTGGGTTCTTCACTCTAGATCTGACGGCTCAGATCACCTTTTCTTCTGCGCACACTCTAGAGACTAAACTCCAATCATTTTCTCTCAATCCAACAGCTAACGGGATTCTGTGTGAAAATCCGACGGTCCACAATCTCCTCTTTTGTGTGCTTCTTCTGATGCCTTCCTGGACGTGAAAACCAACGGTCCATATTTCTTTCCCCCGTTGATCCGACGGCTATCGCAGCTCCTCCTGAGATTCTGCGTACTTTCTTCCTTCACTTGGAAGAATTTCCAGTTCCTCAATGGCCTCAACCTTTGTCTGTTTCCTCCTGTGAGCTCTCAACTTCGAGTTCGTCTCCACGTATAAAAACATTGTTCCTTCTGAGATTTTACTTCTACTCCTTGAAGGATTCTTCAACTTTTGCACTCTTGTAGAGTCTTCTCATGCACACGCTGGTGCTATCTCTTCTGAGCTTCTGCAAACACTCAGACCCCTAAGGGATTTTATATTTCTTCCCTTCTCCCTCAGATGGAGAAATTGCATGCCCTCCTAGCTATCCTTCTACTCAAGCAACCTATTGCTGAGCCTTTCAGGGTGTTCAGTAACCCTATGAAGATCCTTCAGTGGATTCTTCCTCTGAATTTCAGAACTGAAAAGAGTTATCTTCTCTTTCCTATGCCTATCTGCACAATGAATCAAATGCCCACCTGACAGAGTGTCTTTTCTCAGAACTTCCAGCAGTTCTGTCCTCTTGTGCACTTATGCACTTGCTCAATGCCCACCTGGCAGAGCTCTTAGAATCCTCAGTGATTCTGGTCCTCTTTCTAAACTCCTCAACAAAAGTCTTCTCTTTTTGCACTCCTTGCACATGCTCAATGCCCACCTGGCAGAGCTTCAAAAAACTCCTCAAAGATTCTATCTGAACTCACAACATAGTTCTTCTTAATGCACCTCTATGCATATGCCCAATGCCCACTTGGCAGAGCTTCATAGAATCCTTAGTGATTATGTCTGCAACTGTGTCTTCTCCCACACAGCCTTGCCTCCAAGGTATTCAACAACCTTGAGGTCTTCACCAAGTTGTTGACTTTAGTTCTTGTGCTGCAGCACGTCTTTGTCTGACTCCGCAGAGTTCAGAAGTGCCTCCTTTGTGCACGGCTCTCAGAACCCGCAACGTTCGGTCACCCCCTTCTGGAGTGAAGCCGCAAAGACCCTCACCTGAAATCAAAGCAACTCCTGCAAATGCACAACTACAATATACATCTACATCATATAAAGAACACTCACAGACATCCACATAACAAAGAACAATGCAAGAAAAACTTCTCTTTTAATCAAATATGGCAAATGCCTGTAATTACAAGGTGTTCTCGAGCTCTCTCTGGCTCTTCTCAGACTCCTACCTCAACTTCCACTTTACAACTTCAACAACTACCAAAATGAGATATGAAAATCTCTTTTACCTGAGGGGGCTCTTCGAGCTCTTCCCTCCAACCTACCTACCCTATTCAATTACATTGAATGGGCTGTCTAGTCCATAATCGGATCTATATCTCATCCATACAAACATTTAAGGCCAATATTATCTATAGCCTGCACAAAGGCACGTCTTCCCAACTCAACAGCCTAAGAATTTAAGTTACATTGAATTCAGATTAAAAGATGAGGGTTGCGCCTCTCTTCAACGCATGACTTGAATTCACAGACGTGGCTGGCTGACGTGGAGAGATGATCCTGCATCATACTCCTCAACTGCAAAATTCATGAGCTCCTGCTCATGAGCTTCCCCTCTCAGTTGTTGGAAATCCTCCTGGATCCCAAACAAATCTCTAGAGCTTCCCATCTGCTCCATTCTACTGATGCTTCTGCACTGATGCTACTTCTTCCTTCTTCCTGTTCAACCTCTCCTTGCTGATAGTGTCTACTAATAGAATCATCAGCTCCATGATCTCTTCGATCACTTCGTCCAACTGCTCCCATGGCTGGCTCTGCTCATGCAGTCTCCTCAACTGCAAATTTTTTTGGCACATGAGCAGATCACCATGATCTCCCATGATTTCTTCCTCAGCTTCCAACCTCACTTGTTGGATGTGCATGCCCTGCACTTTCACCCTTTTCTCCATGGCTTCGAATTGTTCATACAGATCAGCAAAACAAATGTTGTCTGCCTCTTCTCCTTCTTCTACTGCAAACTCCCATGTTGCAGTCTTTTCAGTCCCCTGGCTAAAAATACTGAGCCATTCCCCAGAATGCTCATCATCCTCTTATGCTTCTTCTTTTGTTGTCAGCTCCAATGCTACGGCTCTTTCAGCTTCTTGGCTGAAAGTAATGAGCCATTCCTCAGAATTCTCATCTTCTTCATCTACTTCTTCTGCTTGGGCAGTCTTAAACACCTGCTCCAATTCCTCCTTGACAATCTCAACTGAATATTCTTCTATTGTCGCTGCTCTCTTTGCAACACAGACTTTTGCCTCCTCTCGGGCAAGTGGTAGGAATACTCCAATTCCCCCTATCATCATAATATTATCCCGATCTTCCTCCTTGGTCAGCTACACATGCTGATATAAACCCATCTCTGAACTCATGAGACCCTTAGACAGTCTCATCTTCTTGGTCAGCTCCTCAAGCTGATCCAAATTCACCTGCTCATCCCTGCCCACCTGGAAATATGTGATGTCTCTGCTGCCCTCCTGGAAAACCATGGAATCAACTAATTCCAACTCTATTTCCTTGCCCACCTGACAAACTGGAAACCTTTCGCTGCCCTCCTGGCAATCTTCGAGATCCTACAACGATCTCATTTCATTGCCCATCTGGTAATGTGAAATTCCTCGGTTGTCCTCATGATAGTCTCTGAGATCCCCCAGTGATCTCAATTTGTTGCCCACCTGGAAATCACGAATTTCTTCTCTGCCTTCCTAGCAGTGCTTGAGATCCTCAGCCGATCCCATTTCATTTTCAAAATCATTGAGACCTTTCCCAGTCTCTGGCTCACAGACATAAATCATCTTTTCCTCTGTGGCCTTGACATTTTCAGCATACCTCAACCATGTTTTTAACAGCCTGCGTTGTCTTATGAACATCAACTCCTTGACTGGCCATTTCTCCTTCGGTTTCTTCATGGGCCATTCATATACCCATCTCGGCTTCTTATCCTGCCGCATATTCAACTCGAGCTTCAAAATTTCTCTTTTTATATCAGCGAGCTCTTCATCTATTTCCTTTTGGCTCCATAGATCTTTCCTCCCAACATACCTATGGCCTTCAGTAGCCATGTTGTTGTCTCTGTTTGCCTTCCTGGAAAATCTGCTACTGTCACTCTGCACTAAGAGTTCTCCCAGCCTCATCCTGTAATCTTGCCAACTGTATACTTGATTGTTGTCTACCTGCAAACCATCACCTTATAGAGTCCGCAGCAACTCTATCTTCTGTCACCTGAAATATACAGATGAATTTCCTGCTCTGATACCACTTGATGTGTATCAGAGTGCTCTTTACCTCTTCCTGCCTCTTCCTGCCTGAAATATACAAGCAAGATTCAATCTCTGATACCACTTGACACAGGTGCGATCTTCCTACAGACTCTGACACCCGCTCACAGGATCGCTCAAAATTCACCTTCTTCCTGAGCCGAAGCGGCTCTTTAGATCCCTCAAATGGAATCTCTGCTAAAACCCGATCCACAGGTCCTTTCCCTTTGCCTCACGGCCTTCTGCACTTAACCATGATCTTACTCGACTCAATATCAAGTTTCGGGGTTTCATGATCCCCATTGTCAAGAGTTCCTGCACTCTCGATTCCCCAATCGCCGATGAGCCAATTCATCGATGCCTGAACTTTATGCGTTTTAGCCACTTCTGGCTATGCCCTGGTCCATATGACTGCTTTCCATAAGAGTGAAGCCTCATCTTCCTTCTATCGGGGTTTTTGGATTTCAATTTCCCGATGAGCCCCAATTCCTGTTAGCCCTCCAGGCTAAGCTCGTGGTCCACGTGACCTTTCCCTATATGACCGCAGCCATACCTCCTCGTTGGGGTTTCAGACTTTCCAATGTCCAAATACATATGCCTTTAGGACTCGCGATTCCTTGAATCCCGACGCGCTCTTTACGCACTAGCTATCCTGGCTAGGCTCCTATCCCATATGACCATTTTCCCCATGACGTCAGTCTTATCCCTCGTCGGGGTTTTGAGGTTTTCAATGCCAAAATGCATATGTCCACATGATTCTCGATTCCTCGAATCTTGACTCTCCGCTACGCTGACAGTTGGAAACTCCTGTCCACCTTTAGCACATCCACGATCGTGATTGTCTACTAGATCAATGGTCCCTAATCTCCCTCGGGACTTCGAGGTTTCAAATGTCGAAAAAAAATTTCTCTCAAGATTACCATTTCCTTGAATCCCGATAGACTGACAGCTGCCCCCCCACACGACAGAGCTTTCTTCCTTCTCTGATCTGCTGACAGTTGGCCCCCACGATGGCTCCTTCCTTCTTTCGAGGTTTCGGTGTTCGCGATTCCAAAATGCAAAGATTTTGTGTCCACGGAATCCCCAATATGCCGATCCCCGACTTTCTTCGGATCTCCGACATGCATCCCAAATGGATGGACGGTCCAGATTAAGCCTTGAACTTCACCAAATTCCAAACCAGAAACACTTATCAATGTGAGTCCTGATGGCCAAAACGCCAATGACTCTTGATGATTGCCACCTGTCCCAATAGATGGACGACTCTGATTGTATCTGGGCTTCCACTATGGATTTCCCCGACCTCTTGCTCATGGGAATGTTGATATCCCGACTCCCGATGCCTTGATCTCTGCCACGTGTCTCCACTAACGGACGGTCCAGATATTCCCGACGTTTTGAGACTTCTGCTGCTCCGATTTTCACGACCTCAGGAACTCCGATTTCCTGAGTGCCGATATTCCGATGTCTAGTGTCTGGATCTCCAGAACAGATGATCCCATGACACGCATCCTCTCTCAGACGGATGGTTGTGATTCCTTCACTGATTCAGGACTTGAGATGTCCCGACTTTCTCGACCTCAGGATCTCCGATATCCCGAGTGTCGATATCCCGATAAGCCAACTCTTTCAGGACTTTCACCTTGACTTTCCCCAATGGTTTAACCACCATGTAACTCACAACAGATCTGACGACTATCGGGTTCTTCACTCTGGATCTGATGGCTCAAGTCACCTTTTCTTCTGCACACACTCCAGAGACTAAACTCCGATCATCTTCTCCCGATCCAATGGCTGACGGGATTCTGTGTGAACATCCGATGGTCCACAATCTCCTCTTCTGTGTGCTTCTTCTGACACCTTCCTGGACGTGAAAACCAACGGTCCATATTTCCTTCCCCCGCCGATCTGACGACTGTCACTACTCCTCCTGAGCTTCTGCGCACTTTCTTCCTGCACTTGGAATAATTTCTAGTTCCTTAAAGGCCTCAACCTTTTTCTATTTCCTCCTGTGAGCTCTCGACTTCGAGTTTGTCTCTATGTATAAAAATGTTGTTCCTCCTGAGATTTTACTTCTACTCCTTGAAGGATTCTTCAACTTTTGCACTCTTGAAAAGTCTTCTCATGCACATGCTAGTGCTATCTCTTCTGATCTTCTGCAAACACTCAGACCCCTAAGTGATTTTATCTTTCTTCGCTTCTCCCTCATATGGAGAAATTGGATGCCCTCCTGGCTATCCTTCTACTCAAGCAACCTATTGTTGAGCCTTTCAGGGTGTTCAGTAACCCTGTGAAGATCCTTCAGTGGATTCTTCCTCTGAATTTCAGAACTCAAAAGAGTTCTCTTCTCTTTCCTATTCCTATCTGCACAATGACTCAAATGCCCACCTAGAAGAGTGTATTTTCTCAGAACTTCTAGCAGTTTTGTCCTCCTGTGCACTTATGCACTTGCTCAATGCCCACCTGGCAGAGCTCTCAGAATCCTCAGTGATTCTTGTCCTCTTTCTAAGCTCCTCAACAGAAGTCTTCTCTTTGTGCACTCCTTTCACATGCTCAATGCCCACCTGGTAGAGCTTCATAGAACTCCTCAGAGCTTCTATCTGAACTCACAATAGAGTTCTTCTCAATGCACCTCTGTGCATATGCTCAATTCCCACTTGGCAGAGCTTCACATAATCCTTAGTGATTTTGTCTACAACTGTGTCTTCTCCCACACAACCTTGCCTCTAAGGTATTCAACAACCTTGAGGTCTTCACCGAGTTGTTGACTTCAGTTCTTGTGCCACATCATGTCTTTGTCTGAATCCGCAGAGTTTAGAAGTGCCTCCTCTGTGCATGGCTCTCAAAACTCGCAGCGTTCTGTCACCCCCTTCTAGTGTGAAGCCTCAAAGACCCTCACCTAAAATCAAAGCAACTCCTGCAAATAGTATACATCTATAGCATATAAAGAACACTCACAGACATCCACATAACATAGAACAATGCAGGAAAAACTGCTCTTTTTATCAAATATGGAAAATTCCTGTAATTACAAGGTGTTCTCGAGCTCTCTCTGGCTCTTCTCAGACTCCTACCTCAACTTCCACTTTACAACTGCAACAACTACCAAAATGAGGTATGAAAATCTCTTTTTGAGGGGGCTCTTCGAGCTCTTCCCTCCAACCTACCTACCCTATTCAATTACATTGAATGGGTTGTCTAGTCCAAAATTGGATCTAGATCTCAGCCATACAAACATTTAAGGCCGATCTTATCTATAGCCTGCACAAAAGCACGACTTCCCAGCTCAACAGCCTAAGCATTTAAGTTACATTGAACTCAGATTAAAAGATGAGGGTTGTTCCTCTCTTCAACGCGCGATTTGAATTCACGGACGTGGCTGGCTGGCTGGCTGGCTGATGTGGAGAGATGCTCCTGCATCATAATCACAAGGTCTCACAATTGTTTTTTTTGAGATAGCCCTCTAATACCTTCCTAGCATCAAAGATATTTCTGGGGTTCTATTCGTATCTAGAGGTTTCACTAATGCCTTTATCTCAATGAGAGGTGGTGCTTTCGAGATTTCAGGCTTTCCTACCCTTCCCATACGGTGGACTGGACTTGCAACTACTCACTTGAGCATTGGTTATACCATGGTGACTTTAGTTTCTTGACCTAGGTAGCCACATAGGTTGCTTGCAGAGGTTATTCTGCAGGTACCCTGAGTTAGATAGGGATCAAAGAACACACAAAATTTATGGAGGATTTTCTCTCCAGAGGAATCTGATCGACAGCACTGTGAATCCTACGAGGGTCCTTATAATTGGTTTTTTTAACTCTACTCTATTGTTCAAGAGTCTCATATCCTCTTGGGAGAGGAATGCATTCTTTAGTTCGGGCGGTCCCTTGAACCATCATATCCTATTTTTATTCATTGGCCTTTATCATTACTTAGGAGTGTGCTCTTTGATTATTAATTGGCCTTAGGATTTTTTATTGCATCTCGGGTTCTAAGTCACTGTGGAAAAATACCAACCTCCCCACCGGTCTCTTCATATTTTGAATAGACCACCTTGATTTGGTCCTTTACCGAAGTTGCCTTCTAAAAGGAGTAGAATTAATCAGTGTGGTACATATATATCCACTCACAATCATCCTACATGACTATTGAGTTAGATATGAATGTCTCAAGAATCCCTTTGACTCCTACATCCTCTATGATTAGTGGGGTCCCCTTGACTCCCTTATCATCAACAGTTTGGATTCCATAGGCTCCCTCACTTAATTCTACCCAAACCATGGTCTCTTCTCAGCCAATGAGAGCGAATATTTTTATGTTCCCGAGTGGTATGTTGAATTATAGTACTCATTCCATGCCTTGGGCCTCTAATCCTTTCTATTTTGGTATGTTAGACATGACTTCTCACTTCTCATCCTCTATTTTTTCATCTCATGTGAATCCTAGTTTTGGGTTTGGGGGCATGCTGCTTCCTTATACTCCTTTTTCATTTGGTGGTGGTCATATCCCTCAACCAAATACCATGGTAGGAGGTTGGAATCCTCCCTAATATAGACCCAATCCTAGCTACATTTTTCCAAGATGGAGTGCTCAAATGGGTGGTCCTTCTACTTCTTATATCACATCCATTAATCCTTCTTCCTCTATACATGTTCCTATGAACTATTTTATCATGGAGAACCTCCCTCTTTCCTCTGGTGTTTCATCCAAGGAGTCAATTTTTTAGCGTGGGAAACCCCCCACACAAAGTTCCTTCATATGGGAGAAACATATATCCTCATATGAGTAATCATATCATGTTTCTTTCTCCTCGCAAGAGACTTCCTCGATGATGATTCATTTACCATCGTTTATGAATAAGTTGGGAGGAGGATACTATCCTAATGGGTAGGGCCATTGTGTATACGAAAACCCTGGTTGGCATTCGATCGATCAAAACCAGTCTTTCATGAAATCATAGTCTCAGATACCGCAACTAGTCGTTGCAAGTCATGCTGGAATCACAAATCTAGTCACTACGAGTCATATTGACATTAAGTCACCAACCATTGCAAGTAATGTTGGAGGCATGAAACCAACCTCTACTAGTCATGTTGGAGACATGTTACCATCATTTATAATTCATGTTGGGGGCAAGAAACCAACCGCTACAAGTCATGTTGGGGGCACAACTCTAGTCACTGCTAGTCACACTGGACAAACATCACCAACATATGAAAGTCATGTTGTAGATCAGCTACTAGCCTTTGCAAGTCATGCTGGGATAATTTCACCAGCCACTACAAATCATGATGGGGGCATTGATATGATTGAGAAGCCTAGATTTATAAGATGTAATCCCAATTTCCTTTGTATACTTTGCAAAGGAGATCACCTAACTCGTTTGTGCCTTGTTATTGCATTGGTACAACAAGTGTGGTCCTTGTTTGGTGTCCCTTCAGATTATGAGTCATGTTTGGTTTTCCAACAATCTAATCCTTCTTTGGTTGATATAACAACCCTATTTCCCCCAGTTTGTAAATATAACTATATTTGGCCAAGGGACTATGGAAGACCTAAAGTGTATGAATGTTTGATCAAATGAACCTTTGTATACAAATTAAAGGAATGTAATTTCTATTATTAATGGAAAATGGACAAGTGTTGCAACTGTTGAAAGGGGGGGGGGTTTCCAAGATAAACCATAGATTCTATGGGAGAGATGGTGGGATGAACCAATAATGGTTGAGATAACCCCACCAAACTAGTACCTTACTTACTTTAATGGCTCTGAACCAAAATAGTCCTCTGACCCAAGTATGAATTTCAGTCAGGCTGGTAGGTGGGGAGGCTCCCCAAGAGTTAATGAGGGATGGGGTAGACCACCCATATTTAAGGATTCCTGACCTAACCACAGACTGGGGATTCATGCCACAAACAACCTTGCAGAGGAAGGAAGGAAAGGAAAAGTTTGCAGGGGAAAAGGAGGTGTGTGAGAAACAGAGGAGAGAAGGGAAATCTCTTTGGTTCAAGAAAGAACTAAGGAGTGATCCTGATTTGGTTGCAAGAAAGTGGCTATTGGGTTATGATACAAGCTGATAAATGGGGTTCATGGGTAACTGAGGAAGTACTCGGGAAGACCCCCTTGCTTGCTATTGAGAAAACCATGGTCGGGATCGTGTGGGAGGAGGAGAGTAACCTCCATCCCTAATTGTCGTTGAGTCGAAAGGAAGAATTCTCTCTTAGAGCCTCATGGTCTAACTTGGGGGTGGCGAATGCTAAATCCATTATGAGTGACTGAGCCTATCGTTGGCTGGAAATAGGCACCCCTTTCAGCGGTTGCTTCATGTATTTTTGTTCTAATAAGTGTTTGCATACCTGTGTCTTTAGATTATATGAATGGATGAATGCATGTGTGTATAAATGTATGTAAATGGTTTCTGCATTTAATAATTGATCTATGTGAATGCATGTGTATTATTGTGGTATTAGATCTTGATCGACTATCTACCTACTTCAACTTAGTCTTTGAAGGATCGAGGGATGTAAGTCTGTAGGAGGGTCATGATAGGTAGTTTTGTGCCCATCTAACCTTGTCAATCCAAAGGGATTACCTTCATCAGATACCCTCTCTGTATAACTAATATCTAATTCTTTGTCATAGAGTAATGCTAGCCATAAATCGAGAACAATCAGGATCCCTATTAATTGTTGGATCTACACCGAGACTACTTCGACGAAGACCTCTTCGAGAGATTGGAGGTGCTTTAGCAGCAAAACATCCTAATGCTGAAGTAATGAAGTAGTGGAGTACCATAGATATGCAGGTCTATGTGGATGGACCTTGACCGTTAGTTCTGCGTTGAGGTTAGCCTGATGCTAACTAACTCCGGGAGTTATAGGCGAGGAGTGGGTGAATTATGAAAAGTATTTCCTAGCCATTTGTTTCATGAGATGTATGGTGTCAGATCTGGTACTCTGGAGGAGATCCACTCTAGAGGGTTTGGATCTCGGTGCTTCGAAAACCCCTAAATCCCAGAGTAACAAAGAGAATATAAACCATCCATTGGTTGGGGATGCATGATAGGCGATCAATTACTTTGGAGGTTTATCACTCCATAGGATGGTTACCTCGAAAGAAGGTGGGGTCGTTGGAGTCCAAAACCCCCAAAGGCTGGAGTCGTGAAGCAACTAGAGCCATAGATATCAAGATCCTTCATGACCCATCCTAAACATTCAATCTATGATAGGGTTAGCTTAGCGTTGACCACTTCAGGAGAATGGAGTTCCAATGAGTCCAAAACCCTGAAGGCCGAAGTTATGAAGTGACGAGAGTCATGGATCCAGGGACTATACAGATGTACTGTAACCATATGATTGAGGGACGAGGGAAAAATGATCAATCGGGCGACACATCATTCTAACATCACTTCGGTTGACATGGAATCACCTGGACATGACACGTGACGTCCTATATAGGATCCCCATGTCCTTTGCAATGGACGATTATAACGAATTGTGGGGCCACAACATGCGCAAATGTTAATCCTCATTCCAAACTCTGCAATGGCAAGTTGCGCTCAGGTAATAGAATCAAAGACCACCGTTGATCTACCAATCATCGAATATCGATGACCTAGCTAGATTTTGTGATTTGAGGTAACCCCTGCATTAATTTGCCCTCTGATTCCCACAATTTTTTCCCATCATAGATCTGTTATCTTTGTGATCTAATAGTTATGTCCTCCTCCTTACTTTATCTTATGAATGTTTTCACTCATACTATATATAACCACTGTTACGGTTGCCTAGAACAACAGAAAGCATACAATCAACCCCCACTTAGGTTACCACTAATGTAGGAAATAACCTTTAAGGGGGGGGGTGTGTTAGAAATTGGTATCAAAGAATGGTTTCAACACTTGGCCTGCTTGGGTTCACGGAAGGGTCACTTAAAAACATTATTTAAGGGGCTTCTAAGGGGAAAATTGTGTCTTACCCTTTCCTAAAAAGAGTCTGGTTAAATTTTTACTGAAGAAAGGAATGAAATATTCTACTATTGTATTTATATTCAAGAAATATGAACTTTGTATTGTTCATAAATTAATGAACCATTAGCTAACAATAATTTTTTTGTCAGCACTCAAGAATTCAATGAATCACGTGAAAACTACAAGGACAAAGAATGGTGTTGCGCTAGGAAGTGGGGGATGTCTCCCACAACAAATAAGAAGAATTTGATGAGAGGAGGGCAGTAGAGACCCCTTTGGATCTGGATGAGATTGTAAGAAGACTCGTGGCGAAGTTGTTGAGTTACAAGGCCAACAACGAAAGGTTGATAAAAGAACAAGAAAAGAAGATGAAAATTAGCGTAGTCCTAATGCAAAGCTTATCTAACATACATAGGTAGCTACATCATGGACATGAAACTAGTCAGGTGAACCAAAGACATACAATGAGAAGTCAAAGTCCACCTAAGATACAAAAATGTGGTCCCACAAGTGGCCACACTAAGAGGAGTACCTCGAGGAAGGCCCAACATGGAGGCATAAGACACTCATCGGGAGAATCCTCTGGAGGGGAAAGTGACAACTCCAAGGGATCTTCTAATATTAAAATGAGCTCACCTTCCCAATGAAAAGGGAAGAAATGAAATCATTCCAAAATTCATGACCTTGAAGAGTTCAAGAAATAAATACCACCCTCTTTCGATGGATATATTAAGAAATGGGAAGAGGAAGAGGCTTGGATACTGGGTTTGAAGAAGTACTTTAGTGTCCATGACTACTCTGAAAACTTGAAGGATTGAATAACCATCTTCAACCTGAATGGAAAGGCTTCCATTTGGTGGGAAGACATTAGGAATGTGAAAGGAATCCATGAGAAGGACTTGTCATGGAAACAATTTGAGAAACACTTCAAGAAAAGTATTTGTTAGAGAAATACCTTGATGGGAAGTCTAAGGAATTCTATGAACTCAAATTGGGACAACTCACCATAGAGGAGTATATTAATAAATTCCTTGAGTTGATGAGGTATGTTCCATATATAAAGGATGAAAAGGTTAAAGTGAAATGCTTTACTAGTGGGTTACCTCAGTCCTACAGAAACAAGATTGAATTTGATGAGACAAATACCTTAGAAGACACTATTAGGAATGCAAGGCATTGTTATGAGCAGAAAGAACCTCTTGAAAATTGGAAGAAGAAGAGAAATTCAAAATTCAAAAAGAAAGGTTTTAATCCCTCAAGATTTAAGAACTATTGGAAGGGTTCTAGGATGATCCTTCCTACTAGAAGTGTGCAACAACAAAATTTCCCCTCTC
>ML825503.1:16808-32741 GCA_009831015.1 Picea engelmannii | reverse complement strand
ATTTTCATGGATCAGGTCTTCAAGCTTCATGGCATGCCAAACTCTATTGTTTCTGATCGAGACCCAACTTTCACAAGCAAATTTTGGCAAGAACTGTTTAAGCTACAAGGCACACAATTTCATCTCAGCTCAACTTATCATCCTCAGACAGATGGTCAAATGGAAGTCATCAACAAGTGTTTGGAAACATATCTAAGGTGCTTTGCCTCTGAAAACCAACACCAGTGGGCTCAATGGTTACCCCTCGTCGAATGGTGGTACAACACTACATACCATACAACCACTCGCATGACTCCTTTTGAAGAAGTGTATGGACAGCACCCACCGTCAGTTCTCTCATACTTACCGAGTACCTCGAAGGTCCAGGCGGTCGACCAAACACTTACAGTCTGAGAGGATATTCTTCGTACCCTTAAAGAGAACTTGGTCATGGCCCAGAATAGAATGAAGCAACAAGCAGATCAAGGTCACTCGGAACGTCAATTTGTAGAAGGGGATCAGGTGTTTATGCGACTGCAACCATATAAGCAAACTTCCCTCAAGGCCGAGCAGTGTCAGAAGATAGCACCCAAATTTTATGGCCCTTACACAATTCTCAAGTGTGTGGGACAAGTCGCATATCAGTTAGCTCTGCCCAGTCAGTCAAAGCTACATCCAGTTTTTCATGTTTCATGCTTGAAGAAGGTGATTGGAACCATGTGCCAAATTCAAACCAACATTCCAGATTTAGTTGAAGAAGGATACATTTGGCTACAACTAGAAGCAGTTTTGGACCAACGGGAGCGTCGCCTGCGTCAGAGAACCATCAAGGAAGTGCTAGTACAGTGGAAAGATATGACTCCAGCAGATGCCACTTGGGAACCAACTACAATTCTACAATAGTTTCCAAATCTCAAGCCTTGAGGACAAGGTTGTTTTTAAGGGGGCGGACATGTTAAGGTCCTAACCCGCCCATAGGTAGATCAATGTATTCGGATGTAATAAAGGTCAATATTACTAAGACCTTTCAATAAAATAGAAGAAGGCGGATGTAAGAATACCTAATAGAAGCTTCCGCTTCTAGAAGGATCTTCCTCTAGATGCTTCTCTTAATAGACATATTAGTATAAATAAGAGTCGAGGGTATGAAAACCCTAGTGGGGATATTATTGTAACAGAGCGTTGCTCTACTGGAGGTTGCCCCCTCGAAGAGGCCTGTGAACATTGCTATCTAATTCAAGTGCTATTTTTGTTACTATTGCGTATATCATTTCTATGTATTGTGAAGATTATGATGGATATTTTACTGTTATTCTATCATTTCTAGCATTTCATTTCTATTCTGCATATTTTATATATCTGGTAACTTGCACTCTCTCATTCTCTTGTTCAAAGGAAGTATAAGCATGTGTCAACCATTCTTCATAACTCCCGACTTTGCATTTTGGCCACACCCTTTCAAGTGAATCTCAAAATCACATGAAGTTATTGTCCTACCTTGCACCATGGGCCTACTTTCATCATTGGCAGGTAACCTGAACCTAGAATATGACATCTCCTTATTGTTCACTGACTTGGGGTTTCCCTTGTGTTCGATAAAAAAAAATATATTCACACATTGGGATTTGTACAATGTATTGTATTCCATTAACATTATTGGTGGTTTCCTCACCTTTGTTAACAATTTTCATCATTGGCTATTATTTAGAGGGTCTCTTTCATGTACTACTTGCATTTGGTGCATGTGAGAGACACACATGGTCATTAGTTCATGAACGTCCTATTCTTTCGAGCTCCTCCTAATCATCAAGTCATTTCTTTGTGGCTTATGTTCTATGATGAGAGATTCCTTAATGCTCTCCTTTCAGTGGGTCTCCTTCCATCGACTTCAACTAATCTATTCTAGAATTGAGATCTAGAGTCCTATGAGTACCTAGAGGCAGTGTGTAGTCATCAGTGGTGGTTTCTCCCACCATTGACAATTTGGAATACATCAATGTCTCCTAATCGATGGATTCTTCAAGTGTTAGACCTCAATAGCCTTATTCACACTTGTTTAATGTACTCATTGCATTGACACCTACTTTCATTATCAGTGGGTTGTCTCATGTTTGTTAACGGTATACCTCAATGACCAATAATCAAAAAAAGTCTCATTGTGTTCTAATTCAACTCCTTTATTCACATAATTGTTATAAACCTAAGTTTCTCCACATATGCATACCTGACATTTGGACCTCTTACTTGCAATTTTTTCCAAGACATCACTAAGTTTCTCTTCTTAAAAACTCATTTTTTGAAGATGTACGCGCCCTACACCAATAATTCCCATGCACATACGCTTGTTGTACCACTAAATCTTGCGTATGTACACATGTTGCACCACTACAGCCCGTGTATACTTGCAAAAGTTGCAAAAATTAAAAAGTTGCAAGGAATTTGTTGAGATTACAAGCTATTGAGTAGTTTCCCAACTAATCCACCACCTATAGCCCGTCACCCAACTGAATAACCATCCTTTTGTCATATAAAAGGAGGTGTTGGGGTCTCATTCCATATCTAGACATAAGAACAATGAAACTCTTCCCATTTCACATCCCCTCCTTACCCCAAGCATTTGCAACCTTGTTGTGAGAATTGCCTCAGAATTCCTCATTTTTCCCTTTTTCCTCCACAAGAACCCATTCCATTTCCAAAGAAGAAGGTTGAGAGGATAAATATACACGAAGGTGCACTTGGAGCTTGGTGAAGAGGAGCCCGGACCAGGTTCGAGGAGCAGTAGTCGACTTTGGTTGTAAGTGATCATTGTATTATCAATAAAATAAATACTTTTCCTGTCCCAAAAAATGATGTGTCGAATGTTTTCATTTGATTTATGTTTTTATTCTAACATATAACCTTTATTTATGTATGAAATGTATGCTTGTAGCTTTATGTTTTTTTGTCTTTGAATGCAGGCCAGCCTTGGGAGGAGGTTTGCAGTCAGCCAAGCCTTCAAGCATGAGACGGTCATCACCGGATGTGGAGTAAAGGTACAATTACCTAATCCTTCTCATTTTACTTTTCTTGCATAAGTCTAGGGTATGTTTTGGGTAGTTAGAGAAGTAGGAGACTTTTAAACGGTTATTGATCTGCCTACATTGTAAACCATGGTGTATCCGTAGGGGGGGTTTTCCTGCTAGTAGAACTGGCGACCATACTAGGGAAGCCTCTATGGTTTTAGGGGATTTTTTAGGTGTTTGATTGGTTTTATACCTTTTGAGTTTCTTTTGAGTCTACTGAGTCTTTTAAGGGATTTTGGTCACCTGTTGGTGCCATACCAGTTCTCCCTACCCTATCATTATGTCTATTTTTTTTTTTTCAATAAATATAGAGGTGTACACGGCCTACTGTGGTACCACATGCGTACATAAGCACCCTGCTTTATAGACAACCCGCATACATACGCAGGCTGCTTAAGCATCAGTAGTGTACTTGGTTCAATGGATTGTATTTTAAGAAGAGGCAATCAATCTCTTTCCTAATTGAGGTTTTTGCTTCTCAGGGTCTCTTGACAAAGTTCAGTGCCTTTTCTTTTATAGTCAAATCCTGGGTTAGATGTCAGTTTGCTTGTCTTTTTGAAGATTTCTTGTGTTTACTTCGAAAGGGTTTAAGGAGAGTCTGTGAGTTTGTTGATCAGCCTGTTTGGTGTCTTTAGTGACTCCTTGCGATCTGCAGTGGGCCATAGGTCATTTTCAGTCTTGTCTAGTTTTTGTTTTACCCTCTTTCTTTTTCTTTAAAGAAAAGAAGAAAAAAATATTTATTTCAAGTTTTTCTTGTTTGAAGCATTTACAAAAAAAAAAGATTTTATTCCTTAGTTTGGCAAAGTAGTTAGGGTTAAGTTATTTTTCTTGAAAGGAAAAAGAGTTTGATTTTTAAGTTCTTTACTGATTTCTTAGAACATTAAGTAGCTCGTAGTCGAGTGAAATTTCGTTTTAGGTCTTCCTTTTAAAGATCTTGAGAAAAAGTTAGTTATGAAAAGTTGGCTTAAAGAGTTAGTTGCAAATATTTATTGTTAACTAGAAGAAATTTTTCTTTCAGTTTCATTTACTTCTATTTTCGTCTCTCATACACATCACTAGTTTCACTACCATATCATTTGAGTTAAAACAAGGCATTTAAAATGAACGCTAATTTAAAATTAATAATACTTTTATGTTTGTAGGGTCAATCAACTAGTTTAGGGTAGAGCCTTGAATTAGGTTGGAGAGGAAACTCTTCAAGGCTTATAAAAAAACATTGGATTCAGAGCTAGGGAGTGTAAAATTCCAGTGGCGTGAAATTTATCTGGGACCCCCCCTCTAACATAGGGGATAAACACAAGGTCATGTGAGGAAAAATGGCAGAGATAATCCCTCCAAAGCCAAACCAAATGTAGTGGGGAACACATATTGAGGATTTGTCGTTGGATACTATCGTTTTCATTTGCCTACAGAGCTTCGTGGACCTTGAATCTGTTCAAGATCCTCAGTTGTCTTCTGGCCCACTTGCTTTCGATACCCTCAGTAGGTTTTAGACTTGTTATCCTGCTCATTGGGGTCCACTCGACTATCGAATGTACTCGCCTGGTCACTGTTTATCAGCCAACAACTTAGTTGCCTTTATTCTAGGGACTTACACATGTGACTGCAGGGGTATACCACAGTACCTAGGGAAAACGATGGGCCACACTTTGCAAAGTATACCTGCAGGGTGCTTCCATGTTCGAGTTTCACTTACGCCGGTAAGTTTCTCTAGTGTTGGCTGGCGTAACTGTTCTTCCAACTAGATAGTGGTTTGCTTGGTTTATCTTGTAGGAACTTTTCTAGTGTGTGCCTAGTTTTAAATGTTAGCTAAAGCCTTACTGTGTCATTGATATTTTCACAAAGTGGAAGATCAAGAGCTCCGCTAGTCATGAAGGCTTCAAGGCCTACTGTCGGTTACATTGGAGCCACCATCGCCACCGTTATGATGAAGACTTGACCAACAAGGGTCATTTGAAGTGATCGGGCAGTAGGAGACTATGCTCGAGCCAGCTCTGAGAGGAGAACACTCAAATCCAAAGGAACCTACTGTTTCTGAATTTGAAGTGGAAGCTCTCGAGCTAGCCAACCCTCCGATCACTCACTTGTTGGCACCAATATTGGTACAAGTTGTCCCTCCAAGGGTAACACATCATGAGAATCAGATAGTTTTACAAGCAGCGATGGAAGCAAATGTTGCTACTTCGTCAGGGAGTCCTCATAATCCCTCAACGACTGCCACCACAGGGGGTATTTTGCCTCCTAACCCACCTTCGTTGGTCTGGACTATAATGGTCTCAACCACCTCTACTTCGAGTAGTGGTCTGATTCTATCAACGGAAACAACCACTACTAGTTTTTGTATTTGATTTATGTAATTATCATTTCTTTTATTTCCTGTACATATGTTTTTATCTTTCTTACTTACTGTGTAATTATTGTAAATAGTTTAATTGTTTCAGTTTCTTGTTGCAAGTTGCTTATGAAGAATATTTAATATGCCATGAATTTCTAACTAAATAGGAAACACCATAAGCTTAAGCCACTAACCCTTGTGTGATTAGATGATAGTTAGAATTTATGCATGCTGAAATATGATAATTAGAAGTTAAAATAGAGTAATCGATTTACTAGTTTCTTTGGCAAAGTTTCGATGGACGGATAAATGTTAATTTTAGTTTTGATTCATAGTTTGTTTATTTATTTGTTATTTAGTTTGCTTATCTAATTTTCTATTTATTTTTCTTATTAATTCTCTTGTCATATGCTGAAATAGAAATAGGATTTCAGTTATGTTTTTATGAGTATTTCCATTTGCAATTTAAATTGTTAAAATAGGATCAGTTTAGTTTACTTTATGCAATTTCCATTCTAGATCTAGATTGCAATTTTAATTTGAAGTTTGATTATTTAGTTTAGTTTTCAGTTATGAATCTCTAAGTAGTATGAATTTGCTTACATTATCATAAGATGCAATTGAATTAAATAGAATAATAGTTTTCTTGCTTTTATAGATTAGAGGATAGTTTCCTTGCTTTTGTAGATTAGAGAATAGTCTTCTTTCTTTGGTAGATTAAAGAATAGTTTTATTATCGTAGATTAAAGAGTATTTGTTGATTACTTTTATTGTCATGATGCTTTGAATTTAGTAGATTAAGATTTCCTTTCATAAATGAAAAGTAATTATGAAGTTTAAATTAAGAATAAAGTTTACTTGCTTATTAATTTGCTTAGTTGCTTATTGAGTAATTTTGATTAGTTAACTTGTTGTAGAAGTTATCATAGGTTAGTTAGTTGATTGCTTGCTTGTTTAATTGCTTTGATAGGGTAGTCTCTTGCTTATTTACTTGCTTTAATAGGATAGTTGCTTGCTTGTGCATTTGCTTAATTGTTGTTGCTTATTGAATTTGAGTAGGTTAATTAAAGTAGTTTGTTGTTTTTATTGCTCATTAGATAGATTAAATAGATAGCTTTATTTTTCTTATTTTCATGATTCAGTTAATTTTCTTTAAGTAGGGTTTCCATTTTCTTTCCTAGGACAATCCATTGAGCCTTTGTTCAAAGGATACTTAGGGTAAATAGTTTAAGTTTCTTGATAGGGTTTGATTATTAGCCTTTTCTTGAATAGATTAGTTCTCAGATAACCACTTCCTTAGTTACACTATACTACCTCCAACCTTTCTACCTTGGCATATGTATTTCTACAACTCTAAGTTTACTTTCCCCGAGTTGAAATTTTAATTGAGGGGTTTTAAGTGTTTTTTAGTGCATATAGAACACCCACCATTTTTGGCGTCGTTGTCGGGGAGTTGTATCAAGGTAGGAATTAGATCATTTATAAACTTTAACATTAGTTTGGTGGAGGGGGAACTTTAAGACTGTTGGAACAAATATTGAAAATTTCTAAACTTAGTGTCTTTTGCCAAAATTTATGTCAGTTGTGCTAATTAGTTTTAGAGCCTTGTCGCCTGGCATAAGCTTGTGTAACCATTAAGTTCTCACACCATTCGATGCAAACCTTTTTGTTGCAGTAAAATCTCTAAACCTATCGCCATTTTTTCCGAACTTCTCTACCGTAAAAATCTCAAAGCTTTAAAGTTTCCCAAGGTCTACTATTGGTATTAGTTCGCAATTCCTTGATTGTCGAAATAAGTCTAAAGTGTCAAATTACAAAAAAGAAAAAAACAAACTACAAAGTTTTGCATTTTATATTATTTTAAAATTATTTTATATAATTTTAAATTAATATTTTAGAGTTTTGTAAAAAAAAGAGAAAATTGTTGATTTACCCAAACCTTTTCACCTTTTATAAAAGTTATTGGGTCAACTACTCTTCATGTCTAATATCTAAACTAGCTACTGAAAGCCATACACATGCTAAGTCACAAGACAACTCATACAAAACTCCATGGAGAGAATCCACTGGAGCACCAGGGCTAAACACTCGCGATATGACACCAGTCGGCTGAGACCAAGTGCTCAAGCGCCATGCATTAAGTCACATGGAGGAGGAGCTCACGAGGAGGCCTGAAAAGAGTGCAATACACGCCAAGAAAATCATTAGAACAAGGTTATACATAAGCACCAAATTCCTTTTCGAGACTTTGACCGTCAGAGGAATTCTAATAAGCCACTCCTCCTTTCCCCTGAAGCCCGAAGGCCTAAAATCAGGGTTCCATCCTTACGCATCAAACACTAATGGGTTAAAATTTCTAGCTTTCAAATGAAAACGCCCTCTGTAAAAAACAAAAAGGGCAGAAGCCGAGCTTCTAAGTATTCGTGCAGAGGTGGAAAAGGAAGAGATAATAACATTGATGAGAATATACATAAGAGAGTTGGAGAGGTTTCCAAATGCATTATCATGGGCATCCCCACCCTAGTTAGCTCATTGCACAATAACTGCTCGATGGAAAATTTATAATTCTAGATATTCGATTTGTGGTTTATTTCTCCCTTTAGGGGCATTATTACAACTGGTGTGTTGGGGATATGATGGAGCGGGGTTGGTATCGATGATCTATGAAGACACGAACAATTGTGGTGGGTTGGGAGTGTGTCAGCACATGGTTTTGGATTGTTGAAGATACTTACTGACGTTGACACAAACTTCACCATAACATCTAATGGTGAAGATGTTGGTCATCATAAAAAATGACACACATGGAACACAAGAGTGTCTATGAGAAAGAATCACATCCAGAGCTGCGTCCAAGTGCCCATAAAAATGTCAAAGTACTCGCATATGATGATAATCGTTAGGATAGATTTTTCCATTGAAAACATTTGTGAGTATAAGGTAAATGCGCACCAAAAAGAAATGCCTAGAAATTGCCAAAGAGTTTTTGTGGGTTATTAGCAGCAATACCTTAATGTGAAAATGGTATAGAAATGATAATTCCATTGCATGTAGTAATGAATCCAGAGGATGTTGGTGTAACTGGAGTAGATGAGCATCTGAGAAGGCACGAGAAACAAAATTTTCATGGTCGTATGGTTCTGGTTCGCAGCCTCATGACAGTGGTGCCCAATGTCATATATTTAATGAGAAAGACAAGAGCAAAGGGTCAAAGGTTTACTGATATAGACATGTTAGAGTGGTAGTAGTACTGTTCAATAACAGTCTTTGGAAACTTTTTCTTTTTCCTAATTGTTTCCCATATGCAGAGAAACATATAGTGCAACGCAGAACATCCAACAAGCATTTAAATATGGATAATGATTCCAGAGATAGATTTGAGTAATGAATGGAGTAGATTTGTACCTGTGGATTTTGAGCTACATAATTTGTAGTTTTGGGCTATTTGGTGAATCTCTCAAGGGCATATTACAGACTACTTTAAAATGAGTACATAACAAGAAGAACTACCCTTCTTTTTGAAACAAATCCATATCACTAATATAAATGATACTGGATTTGTATCTCATGAAAAGAAACAGAGCATGGCAGCTTTAGCAGACATAGAAAAGTGTTACAGTAGTCAGCAACAACAATCATAGTGCCAATGATTATGGTAATTGTAATGAATATATGTTGAACAAAAGATAGTAAATACATCCGAGAACAAACGAAGATTTAGATGAAGCACCAACACCTCCAATTGAAAACCAATAACATGTGTATATTGTTAAGATCATGTTCTATTTTTAGGCAGAGGTTGTGGGTAACCCAAGGGTTTTTTCAGTTGAGACAAATTTTGTATAAATAAATAGATTGTAGATCTATTTAGGTGGGGGGAAACAACTCGAGAGACGTTTGGGGTCTGGTTTTCTAATGCCATTTCTTTCAGCAAATCTAGAACAAAATGCCAAGAGATTATACACCTCATCACTGTGTAATTTTGTCTTTTCTTGTATTGTTTAATCAGGTTCATATTCATTCGTTCTTCCTTCTTTTACATATTCATATTGTAATGAATCTAATTCAGTAATACCTATGCTATAGTCATTTATTGGGAAGCCTTTTAGGTTCATCTTTTCCTTTGTTTATGCTGTGAGCAAAAAAAGACCTATAGCTTGACTATTTCTTCCTAGATTACAAGTTATATATATGCATGTTTGTATTTCGAAGTTATTTTTCATTCCTATGTTGAAATAAATATTAGAATTATCGGAATTAGATACCTAACTCTTCGTTTCAGTCTCCTTCATCCCCTATATTCTATCCATCTTCCTTATTTTAATTAAATTAGGCAAACAAGGTCATGCCTCTTCGTTTCTGATCTATAAATGAGTGAAAGGCCTATTTCAGACCTGGTTCTAGAATCTTCATATGGCTGATCAATCGAAAAATAATTATTTCATTTAAAATGTGCTAATTCTTGGCTCTATTATAGCCTAGAGTCAACTCTTACGACAACATTTTCTGGCATCATTGTTGGGGACGGATGAACGAAATTATATTCCCTAGGATACGACAAAAAGTTTATATCTATTCCTTGATGGTGAACAAGGGATATGCATTCAATTGGTTGTGATCATTCACCTAGAGACTCCTTGGTTCAAAGACTCTACACGATTCACTGGCGACTCTGTTGGTCTCAAAATGTCGAATCCGTTCGCTGCTCAGATTGTTGTGAGGTTTTCTCCTCTGGACTTTACAAATGTTTATGGTTTTCAAAACATTGTTCCAGACATTAAAATTTTGGAAGATGTCCTTCCTAAATTTGGAGGATACGCTGACGACAATCCTTCTCAACACTTGTTTGACTTCCACAAGCTCATGGATGAATTAAATGTACATCATGAAGATGTCCTCATGAAACTATTTATGTTTTGATTGGAAAGAGATGCTAAGATCTGGTATAGATCTTTACCCCATTCCAGTATCCCTTCATTGAAATATTTTCACACATTTTTTCATCAACATTATAAGAGGATCTATTCAGCTGAAATCCTTTTTGAAGATTGTTGCAATATAGAATTCATAAGACAAAAAGATTAAACAAATCCTCTTGAAGGGGAGGAAGAAATATCAGAAATTTCTCAAGTCGATGAAGATAATCAGTATGAGGAAGAGTTGGTTGATAAAGAAGCAGAATATGATAGCTCTTGTGATCATATTCAAAGAGAAAATCAAACCAAATTCCATGAAGATGAAGTAGAAAGGTTAGAAGGCCTTCAAATCGATCGCAACTAGATTTGCTGCAACGATGAGGAGGAAAATGCTTTTTCAGATGAAGAGATATATTCAAGCTCATTCATATATGACTCTATTTTTAATTCTGTTGTTCAAGAGAAATATGTTCATAATGAGTTTTTTAATATTAATGATGTTGAAAATGCTTTAATTGTATAACATGGTGATGAAATCGTTGGTTTAAATATTCATGAAGACCAACAACTTATGGAAGGTCATATACAATCATTGTTTGCTGATATAGAACATAGTCATTTTTCTATGGTAGGATCCCTTACTTATCAATTTCATGATCAAATAAAGGCCCTAAAATATGACGAATTGTATGTCGCCAAAAAGACATTTCATGAAGATTTTTAGGAGAATTGTAATCATCCAAATGTAATAGAGATTTCAGGTATGATCACTGTTGTAAATCCTCATGAAAATCAGTCTGTGGATATTCAACCATCTTTGCTAGATCCTCAAAAAACAAAAATTTCTAAAATTCAATGTTCCAGAACGTGCTATGACAAACTTGTTTATGATGATTATCCAGGAGAGCAAGAAGAGAAGATTTATTTTTCATCGCACACAAAAATTTACGACAGTCCTCCTTTGTTTGATGAATATGATGAAAATGTTTCTGAAGATGATGAGCAACAAGAAACTTTGGTTAAATAGGAAAGAAATCGACAACATCATGAAAGAAATCAACCTATGTATGACAACTATCATGAATATCTTTGGACAACAGCTGAAAGACATAAGAAGGGGTTACTGAAACAATTGATCTCTCCTCCCTATTTAGCAACTATTGAGAAACAAACCAGTAAGTTTCAATGTGACATTTTTTCACCAAAAGAAGAAAAAATCAGCAGTGCACAAAGGAATTTCATAGAACTTTCCCAGCAGGAGGAAGTATGGATTAACTACAAAAGTGGTATATCTCTCCCCTTCTACGATCCAGTAGCAGTTTATATGGAGTCAAAATGGGGCATTGAATTTTTTATTTCCAACTTCTTGAAGTCTAAATTTCAAAACCGTAAGTGCCTATTCCCAGGGTATGTTTTGAAATTTGCAGTTGCTCCTGTCTTTTGTTTGCTCAAAGATGGAAGCATAATTAAGTTTGTTAGTTGGACATTCACTTGGTTGATTTGGAAATTTTCCTATACGTGAACAAAGCAGTGATATCAGTTAGAGTAGACGATGTATATAAATAAGCTTGACTTCAAGCATTGGAGTACAACGGTGGTTTTTAGTATGTTTCCAATTCAGTTTGGCATCCAATATGGTTTTGATTTAAGGCATTACGACTCCATAGCCCAATGAATGCATAAGCGGTTTTTGTTTAGGAAAGGTGCAAGTAAAGTGACAGGGTTCAGAGTTTGATACGGATGATTTCAGGTCACCCAATGGATGAAGGCATGCAGTATATTGTTCTTGGTGCTTTACAGGAAATCACCATCCCTAGATGGAGCCTATGTTGGAAAAAATATTGAAAATTTCTAAAATTAGTGTATTTTGCCAAAATTTATGTCAGTTGTGCCAGTTAGTTTTAGAACCTTGTCGCCTGGCATAAGCTTGTGTAACCATTAAGTCCTCGCACCATTCATCACAAACCTTTCCACTATAGTAAAAACTATAAACCTATCGCCATTTTCACCAAACTTCTCTACCGTCAAAATCTCAAAGATTTAAAGTTTCCCAAGGTATCTTATTGGTCTTAGTTCACAATTCCTCGATTGTCAAAATAAGTCTAAAGTGTCAAATTACAAAAAAGAAAAAACCAAACTACCAAGATTTTTTTTTTTATTATTTTAAAATTATTTTATATAATTTTAAATTAATATTTTAGAGTTTGGTAAAAAAAAGAGAAAATAGTTGATTTACACAAACCTTTACACCTTTTATAAAAGTTATTGGGTCAACTACTCTTCACGTCCAATCTCTAAACTAGCTACCGAAAGCCATACACATGCCAAGTCACAAGACAACTCATACAAAACTCCAAGGAGAGAATCCACGGGAGCACTAGGGACAAACACCCACAATATGACACTAGTCGGTCGAGATCAAGTGCTCAAGCACCATGCATTAATTCACATGGAGGAGGAGCTCATGAGGAGGCCCGAAAAGAGTGCAATACATGCCAAGAAAATCGCTAGAACAAGGTTATACATAAGTGTCACATTCCTTTTCAGGATTTTGACCATTGGAGGAATTCTAATAACCCACTTCTCCTTTCCCCCAAAGACTGAAGGCCTGAAATCCGGGTTCCATCCTTACACATAAAATGTCGATGGGTTAAACGTTCCAGCTGTCAAATGAAAACATCCTCTCTCAAAAACAAAAAGGGGCAGAAGTTGAGCTTTTGAGTATTCACATGCAGGTGGCAAAGGAAGAGATAATAACATTGATGAGAAGATACATAAGAGAGTTGAATAGGTTTCTAAACGCATTATCATGGGCATCCTCACCCTGGTTATCTCATTGCATGGTAACTGCTTGATGGAAAATTTATAATTCCAGATATTCAATTTGTGGTTTATTTCTCCCTTCAGGGGTGTTATTACAACTAGTGTGTTGGAGATACGATGGAGCGGGGCTGGTATTGATGATATATGAAGACATGAACAATTGTGGTGGGTTGGGAGTGTGTCAGCCCATCGTTTTGGATTGTTGAATATACTTACTGACATTGACAAAAACTTCACCATAAGATCTAAAGGTGAAGATGTTGGTCATGATAAAAAAAAACACACATGGAACACAAGAGTGTCTACGAGAAATAATCACATCCAGAGCTACGTCCAAGTGCCCATAAAAATTTCAAAGTACTCGCATATGCCGATAATCCTCAGGATAGAGTTTTCCATTGAAAACATTTGTGAGTATAAGTTAAATGCGCACAAGAAAGAAATGCCCAGAAATTTCCAAAGAGTTTTTGTGGGTTATTAGCAGCAATACCTTAATGTGAAAATGGCACATAAATGATAATTCTATTGCCTGTAGTAATGAATCCAGAGGATGTTGGTGTAACTAGAGTAGATGAGCATCTGAGAAGGCACGGGAAACAAAATTTTCACAGCCGTATGGTTCTGGTTCACAACCTCTTGACAGTGGTGCCCAATGCCATATATTTAATGAGCACGCCAAGAGAAAAGGGTCAAAGGTTTACTGATATAGACATGTTCAAGTGGCAGTAGTATTGTTCAATAACATTCTTTGGAAACTTTTTAATTTTCCCAATTGTTTCCCATATGCAGAGAAACATCTAGTGCAACGAGGACCATCCAAAAAGCATTTAAATGGATAATGATGGAAGAGATAGATCTGAGTAATGGTTGGAGGTAGACTTGTACCTGTGGATTTTTAGCTGCAGAATTCGTAGTTTTGGGATATTTGGTGAATGTCTCAAGGGAATATTACAGACTGTTGGACAATGAGTACATAAAAGGAAGAACTATCCTTCTTTTTGAAACAAATCCATATCACTAATACGAAGGATAATGGATTTGTATCTCATGAAAAGAAACAGAGCATGGCAACTTTAGCAGACATAGAAAAGTGTTACAACAATCAACAACAACAATCATAGTGCCAATGATTATGGTAACTGTAACGAATATATGTTGAACAAAATATAGTAAATACATCTAGGAACAAACGAAGAGTCAGACGAAGTGCCAACACCTCCAATTGAAAACCAATAACGTATGTATATTATTAAGATCGTGTTCTATTTTTAGGCAGAGGTTGTGGGTAACCCAATGGTTTTTTTAGTTGAGACAAATTTTGTATAAATAAATAGATTGTAGATCTATTGGGGGGAATAGCCCAAGAGACTTTTGGGGGTTGGGTTTGTAATTCCATTTCTTTCAACAAATCTAGAACAGAATGCCAAGAGATTCTACACCTCATCACTGTGTAATTTTGTCTTTTCTTGTATTGTTTTCTCAAGTTCATATTCATTTGTTCTTCCTTCTTTTACATATTCATCTTGTAATGTCTCTAATTCAGTAATACCTCTGTTATAGTCATTTATTGGTCATCCTTTTAGGTTCATTTTTCCTCTGTTTATGCTGTGAGAAAAACAAGACCTTTAGCTTGACTGTTTCTACCTAGATTACAAGTTATATCTATGCATGTTTGTCTTTCGAAGTTATTTTTCATTCCTCTGTTGAAATAAAGATTAGAATTATTAGATTTAGATACGTAACTCTTTGTTTTAGTCTTCTTCATCCCCTATTTTATATTCATCTTCCTTATTTTAATTAAATTAGGCAAACGAGGTCATGCCTCTTCGTTTCTGATCTATAAATGAGTGAAAGGCATGTTTCAGACCTGGTTCTAGAAACCTCATAATACCAATCATTCTAAAAATAATTATTTCATTTAAAATTTGCTAATTCTTGGCTCTATTACAACCTAGAGTCAACTCTTGCGACAACAAAGACAAGAGGTAAGAACCTGTGCATCTGCTATAGCAGGTTCCCCTAAACCTAATGGTAGTTTTTATTTTTCTTTTTTTTTCTTTAATGAACAGACCTGGGGACCCAATAGGTATATACATTAAATCTAAATCAGACCTTTCAACCAAGGTCCCTTCAAACCTTTTTGGGGGAAGTAACATTCCACTCATAAGCTCCGCAAGCCGATACCGAAAAAGAGGAGCTATCTCAACCCAAAGAGATAAAGCAGTCTCTAAAGAGGCTAAGATAGGGAGCATTGTAGACCAAAAATTTGAAGCATTAGTAATAGTGGGACATGAGGCAAGACCACTCTTGCCCTCCGCAGAACCAAACAAAAAAACCTTTGTTTTCTTACCACCACTAGGAACATTAATTCGAAGGTGACCATTATTTTGTAAGAACTCTCTCAAATCCTAGCAATAGATGGGATATCTTCTTCTCAGGAAGAACACATCTTGATAATAGCCAATAACTTGTCTCTCTCTAAAAATATTAGAATAATCAAGGTCCTGTGAGTGACAAAATTATTTTTCTTTCCAAAATGTGAAGGAAGATGAAAAATTATGGACTACATCCAATGGAGATAAATCATTAAGACCTGAGATTGAGGAGTTATTAACATCCATATCAGCATATCCTTTATGTACTTCAGAAATCAATCATCCAGAAGAAGAGGATCTGCATAGCATGATGAAGGAGTGCATAGAAATTATTGTTGATGAACATCAAGATTACATTGAAATTTGGTTTCAAGAGGTCATCAGGCCACAATACTATTCTCTTCTTCAACACCTTCTGATGCCAAAACAAGTAGATTGGTTGG
>ML825503.1:2308-13526 GCA_009831015.1 Picea engelmannii | reverse complement strand
AAAGCAGAGGAAATACACTTCATATGCCAGGATCTATGTCTACATGAATATTTATAAGGCCCTACTAGGAGTTGTAACTCTGGAATACTAGGATGAGGACTGGCAACAAACACTAGACTATGAACACATCCCTTTTCACTGCAGAAGATTTCATGAACATGGTCACCTCTTCAGAGACTGCCCTATGAATAAACAAGCTACCAAAGAAAACGATACCATACAGAAAGATGGATTCACCACGGTCATGACCAAAAACAAAAATCCTCCAAGGAAGCAGGCCCCAGATCCCAGTCAAAAGATCTCGACCAAAAAATCCTATGAGATTCTGAACTAGCTACCAGAAGATGAGAAAATCCAAGATCCGCACAAGGATTCTCAATAGGCCCAAGGGGAGACCCAAAACCCTCCCCCCCCCCTTGCCCAAATCATGAAATCTACACAGAAGAAAGGGGAGATGAGGACGAAGACACCCCAATGCAGCTGGAGGACAGAGATCTAGCGGGCATAGATTTGGAAAAGCTTGAGGAGGCCCTAAATCAAAAGGATTTGCAGAACCTTCCTGAAGAACAACTACGCAAGGTACACAAGGTCTTTCTTAACTCCTCAGTAGGGTCCGCAGTGTGCCTGGGTATAGCCACAGACTCAGGTTCAGGCTTGAAAAGAATACTCTGTGAGAATAAAAGAAGGGGTCGAAAAATAGCGCAACAACTCATCAAGGAGGCGAGCAACCTTATGATAAACTTAGGGCAGATCCACAAGCTCTTGGAGGGATACCTCCACCCAACACCACCCTCATAATGATGAAGATCATAACCTGGAACATTAGAGGAATCAATGGTCAATCCAAACAAAGGATCCTTCGAGACTGCATCAAAGAAAAAAACCCAAATATCCTAATATTACAGAAAACCAAATGTGCGGGGGCAGAAGTTGAAACCATCTTCCAGCGTATCTGGAGAGGATGTGACTCCATGATAGCAGACTCCATAGGAGCCTCAGGGGGTATGGCTATCCTCTGGAACCCAAGAAACATCACTTTAAGAAAATCCTTCTCAACTATAGGTACAATAACGACCCACTTTGAGATCACCAGCTCAAATCAGGAAGGGGCTATTACAAATGTGTACGGCCCCCAAAGCCAATAGGAAAAAGATAAACTCATGGAGTGGCTAGCACTAATCAAAACTCTGGTGACAACACACAACTAGATCTTAGGAGGTGACTTCAACATGATCATGTCACTGGAGGAAAAAACAGGAGGCAGCAAGAGACTCGAGCAAGACAGTGGTAAGTTCAAAACCCTCATTGACCATCTAAAGCTAGTAGACATAGAAAATAGCAATGGCACCTTCACCTAGTCCAATCGTCGATCAAGCAACCAACACATTGCTTGTCATCTAGACCGCTTCTTGGTGGCTGAGGAATTAATGGAAGAAGGCTCTTATATGGAAAGTCTTATTCTCCCAAAATCCGGATCAGATCACTGGCCTCTTGTTTTTAATCTATAAACAAGGGAAACACCCAAATAGAAACCCTTCCATTTTGAGAAATTCTAGCTCTCACACGTGGATTTCCATCAGCTAGAAAAATCCTGGTGGGCACAAGCGGAAATAGATCATGGCACTAGCATGTATAAATTCTAGCAGCGCCTCAAAACTTCAAGCAGTTGTTGAAACACTATAACAAGAACACCTTTGGAAACATACTCCAAAGCATACATGACATAGAGAATAAACTTTTGGAGATACAAAAAAATTTCATCTCAGGATCTCGGACTACTAAACTAATGAAAGAGGAGGAGAAGCTTCAAGCCCAATTAGAAGAGAGAAGAAGGCAAGAGGAAATCTTTTGGAAACAAAAATCCAGGGTACAATGGCTCAAATAAGGGGAAAAGAACACAAAATTCTTCCACAGAGCAATGGTGCATTGCCACCACATCAACAGAATAACCCACTTAGAGGATAGCCAGGGAAATCCAATAAGAGAACATTCTCAGATAGAGGCAGAGTTGACCAACTACTACTGAGACCTTCTAATGGAAACCAGGGAGGACAAAATGGCAGCCATCCAAAGGGTCACCAGACACATACCCTCTTTGGTAACTCCAAAACAAAACACAGCCCTAACGTAGCCCATCACCCAAGAGGAAGTCGACCAAGTCGTAAAAGCTATGCCCCCGGGAAAATCCCCAGGCCCGGATGGGTTTACAACTGATTTTTTCCACCACTGCTAGGACCTGGCTAGGAAAGAAGTTTGGGAGGTAGTCGAGGAATCGAGAGAATCAGGCCAATTCCTACTATCTCTCAATGCCACCTTTGTCACCCTCATCCCAAAAGAGGAATGGGTCACAAACCCCAAAAATTTTAGACCCATCAACCTCTGCAATGTAATTTACAAAATCATAACAAAGGTGGTGGCCAATCGACTCAAACCCATACTGACCCATGTCATCTCCAAGGAAAAGGCATGGTACGTAGAAGGAAGACAAATCATGGACAGTGTCATTCTAGCTCACGAGGTCATCTACTCCCTCAAGACATCAAGAAATCTAGGTATGTTAATCAAACTTGACCTTTCAAAAGCTTTTGACAAAGCTAGCTGGCAGTACCTTCAGGTTGTCCTAGAGTCTTTTGGATTTGATCAGCATTGGGTGGAATTGATCTTAAATCTCACCTCCTCAGCCTTCTTCTCCATTCTAGTCAATGGGGTCTCATCTTAGCCTTTTTCACCATTCAGAGGTATCAGACAAGGGGACCCCCTTTCGCCCTTTTTGTTCATACTCATGGCGGAAGGCTAGGGATGCTACATCAAATCGACAGTCACAGAAGGCTCTCTCAAAGGCCTGCCTCTACACAACATCCAACCAGCACCCTCTCATAGTCAATTTGTCGATGACACCCTGCTACTGAACTCCCCAATGGCCTGGGAGGCCAACAAGCTCAACTCTATCCTCTCAAACTTCACAGAAGCTTCACGCATGTCTCTCAACCTAGACAAGTCCAAACTCTACTTTTTCAACACCCCAGCTTCTATCCAGCTCCACATTTCCAGACTCCTAGGAATACCAAAGAGCTCCCTTCCGTCCAACTATTTAGGTGTTCCTCTCATGGGATTTGTAGCAAGATCCATCTCTTGGGACAACCTTATTCTTTCCATTTCCAACAGACTGAGCAACTGGACTTTCAGATCGCTCAACATCGCTTCCAGGTTGGTCCTCCTCAAATTTGTCTTACAAGCCCTACCTACTTACCTCTTCATAGCTCTAGCAGCTCCTAAACAAGTCATCAAAGACATAAGGAACCTCCAATGAAACTTCCTCTGGCATGGACATCAACCTAACAAGAAATGGGTGCTAGTAAGCTGGGACAAAATTTGCACACCAAAAAGCCTAGGAGGATTGGGACTTCGTGATCCAGGGAAACTCAATCAAGTAATGGGAGCCAAAATCTGGTGGAGATGGTTAAAAACTCCAACAGTCGTCTGGGCACAAATATGGAAGCAGAAGTATGCCCCCCTCACACTAGATAATCAACTTATTAGACATAATGATCGACTACTGGACTCCAACATATGGAACATAGCTTGGCAAAACTGTGCTCTAGTTCAAAATCACGCTTTTTGGGAGGTCCGAAATGGAGAAAGTGCTATGTTCTGGAAAGACTCATGGAAACAATTCAAACCCCTAGGTGAACTGGAGGAGATAAACACACTCAAACAAACGCTTAACCCAAACACATATTTAAGGGTGAAAGACCTCTAGAAACCCCAAGAACAAAGACAACAATGGCGCCATTGGAAAACCTCCAGTTGGGACCTAGGGGTCCCAGAGAATCTCAATCTGTAGAACTGGAAATTCTATGCCAACCACCGGAAAATACCCAATAGAGAAGGTCCAGACATCCTCAGATGGGGGTATTCCACAGCTGGCACTTTCTCAATCAAGGAAGCTTACTTTCTACAGGGTAATCACCAGAATCAGAACAAGAAAAACATATGGAACAAAGTATGGAACCATGTTCTATGGCCTAAGGTTTCCACCTTCCTATGGATGGTGGTACATAACCGAGTCCTAACCTGGGACAACCTCATAAAAAGAGGCTTTATTGGGCCCTCTTTCTGTGTCCTATGTTGCCAGCAAGAGGAAACCAAAGAACATATTTTCAATGGATGTCACTTCAGCCAACAGATTTGGGACCAAGGAGCACAAATAATGTGTCGATCCAATCAACACTAGAATAACATCAATGACACAATTGAAAATTGGGACTCTATCACCTACAACAACCCCCTACTGAACCACATCTGACAACTTCTACCAGGATTCATTCTCTAGCAAATCTAGAAAGAATGAAACAAACGAATCTTTCACTCCAAAGCTTCCACGCCAAATACAACTTGGGAAAAAATAGCTTTACTAATCAAGGAAACTATCAGAAGAAAATCTTGGAAAATAGAGGACCTAAACTGCAACCCAGAGGATCATTGCATTCTCCAAAGCTGGCAGCCCAATCTAATCAATCGACCAATAACAGATAAGCCCAAGCACCAACATAGTAGTCCAATCATCTGGACCCCCCCTCCTGCAGATTTCATAAAGATAAACTTTGATGGGGCTTCCAAAGGCAATCCTGGACCAATGGGCTATGGAGCAGCACTCAGAAACTCCAATGGAGAGATCCTATGTCTCGTTGCAGGATTCCTAGGGGAAACAAAAAATAATGTAGCAGAGCTAACAGGCTTATTGTGAGGTCTTCAAACAGCTACTGACAGACACCATCACAAGATCATCTTGGAGGGGGACTCACAGAGTCACAAATTGTTATTCAGTTAATCACCAAGATTCTCCATGGGGGCAATCCACTAAAAATCTCACCTAGCTGGTGACTCTCTAGGCTACTAGAGGATTTTGACAGCCTCCTCAGAACCAATCTCAGCATCACACCCACCCACATGAAAAGAGAAGCAAACAGAGTAGCAGATTGCTTGGCAAACAAAGGAGTAGAAATGAGGACCGAACATTTCCGTTGGGAGGCCCACACCTCGGAAGACTCAGACATCTTAGATCAGTGCCAAACCTTAGCCACCAACGATCTAAAACCCCCGGATGGGGTACCACGTCACAAAGCCGAGACACATGGGAAAATGTTGGGCTGCACCATTAATATAACCCACCGGCGACCATCCCTTCAACATTAAAATGGGAACGAGCCCATGCAGGTTTAACCAGGGGACGAGACCCTTCGTGCAAGTGAACAGGATGGTCCACCAAAACACTATAAGGCTAGCCTTAATGGCCAAGGTAGTCACCATCATCCTCATCCTTATCAACCACCTCGACAGTAATGAGAGGTATTCGTGTTTCACAGAGCCGAATGCAGAGCCATCGGAGTTCTAGAGCAGGTTTATTCATCCGCTGGGAACTTCAGACCTCTCCATGTTCTTGAACATGCCCAGGGCACAAGGAAAGCCTCGCAGGGGTGCAACTCGGTACTCATTTGAATCACGCAGGAAGAGGCAGAAGAAGTTTGAGAAGGCGTTGGCCTTGGCATCCTCATGAAGAAACAGGAAGATCGAGAGACCTCGAACGCCTCCCATGGTTTACATGGAAGAGATCACCCTAGATGAGGCCATGCAAATCTATCCTGAGAACCCTCTTTTCACAGTCCCAGACAATTGGAATCCTCACACTGATTTTGGAACTGAAGACAAGATTTTGGCTCCAAGAATACCGCGTGGTCACAGAGAAACTCACCCGGTAGAGGAATTCACCACCTTCTATGTTGAGGAAGAGGTATCGTGATGTTCAAAAGAAAAGAACAACCCACCCAGTGGTGCGCCTCCAGAGGATGCAACTTAACCGAACAAACGACAAGCACATCAAGTCAGTGAATAAAATGAAGGTGAAGAAGCACAGGGGCCATTTCCCTTGGCCTCTATTGAAGGAAATTGGTAGGACCAGCTTCCTTTCACCAACCCGGGGTACCTAGCACTAATCTTTGAAATGCGGAGCATGCTGGATGATCAGATATTTTGTATCATTCAAATTGACCAATGACTCGATATGGTATATGTTTCACACTCCAAGACTCTCCCGAAAAGGTAGTGCCCTACATGCGCACAAGCTTATGCATTTCTTGCAGGATGGTGAAGGCACGGGTAAGAGGATGAGACGACTGGTTAAAAGGTCTTGTGATGTTCATAGTTAGCAATCTCTTTTTGTTTCAGAACAAGGCTTTAGCCTGGTTAGATCATAGTAATGTTGTAAGTATTTTGTTAGAATATAGACTGAACCTAATGGCTATGCGTCATGGTTTCCTTCGGGCAGGACAACACTCTGATAATTTTGTTTGTTTGAACACAAGTGGCATAGTATGTCCAGTTGTCTCGGTTTCCTGCTCAGGCGGGACAGCTGGCATTACAACTAGACTCTGTAACTCTACAATGCTAATATAAACAGGATCCTCCCCTTTTTTACTTAAAAAAAAAAAATAGAACAAGAAACAAAAACCTCCTTCATTTTATGCACAGGTGTTATTATTTGAGAGAAATTCCCCAAATACAGTCGCTATAGGAGGGTTCATGCACATTTGGATAGCTTGACTTCAAGTCCATTTTTTAGAGGTTTGGAGAAGGCATTTGCAGTGCTTGATAGTTCCATTTTGTATCATAAATAATACAATTTCAAACCATACCACTTTAAGCCCAAAAATCCTCTGGGATGGCCTCCAAAAACCCTCTCAAATACCACATTGCATTTTTGTTGAGAGCACGTTGCACTTCTGTAATTTTTGAGTAACCAACTTAAAGCTTGGATTATGAACAAATGGGAAATTATTTTTGAAACCTAGAGGATGTTTTTGTTCATACAATACCCATAAACAATAACCTCTCCCATTTTTTTAATATACTTTATGGTTTGGGATATATTCAATTCTCTTAGAGGCCTAGTGTTTCAAAAAATAAAACACTTTGTTTTTCCTGTTTTAGTCCTGTTTTCTTGTCGTGTTTTCCTAACAACTGGAACTGAAGATTTTAAAACCAAGAGAGTTTTTTATCAAGGACATATTAAAAAACAAAATCTCTCTCACTTTTTACATAGGAGTTACTTTCTTGTAGTTACAAGTGTCACTTGGATACCTATTTTTCACAAGTTCGTCAGGCCAGAATTGTTGCACTTCTGGGAAGTCACTTTTGGAACGAATTTTTCAAAGGTAAAATTGTTGTTTTGCTTGTTTTAAAGGATAACGGGTATAATATATATCTCAAGGCTTCCTCGCATGTCATTATCAGCCTCCAAAAAATCCAAACCCTCCAGTTCAAACTTAGAGAGCATGAAACACTGAGTCGTCATTTACACCATGATAACGTTGTCCTACAACCCAAGATGAATTCTCTACAACGTTTGGTTGATGATATGAATTCCACCAATAATAGTCTTTGGATGCAATTGAAACATCGCAAAAATTCCCAAGACAAAATCTCCCGGGCAAGAGGGAGAAGCTTCTAAAGCTAATCCACCCCCTCCTTTGCAAGTCTAGTCATGTTGGGTGATTCTTTTTTGTTTGCAGTGGGACCTGCAAAATCTTAGGTGTGGGGGTAATGTTGGGCCCATGATATGGTTAATATAATTATGTTGATTAGATCCTTTTTGACCAAATGTGTATATGTATTTTCCTATTTTGAAGAGTTTTGAAAAGTTTTTGTGTGAAATTGCCATGATTCATACCAGGTATGCATGATTCAAGTTTTATGATGATTTTGAGTGTAATTCAACATGTTTTAATGATTTTAGGAAAATAATTCACATTCTATGTGTCGCAGGGAAAAATTGCAGCTCATTTTTACATCTGGCACTCCGTCCGGTAGTCCATCCGGCACTCAGTCTGATACTCCATCGACACTCCGTCCGACACTCCTTCCTGCATTAAAACCATGGGCGATTTGGCAGTCATCATATCGGTGGCCAGCGATGGGTGAATCAAATACATGGGTTTTCTTCATGCTCGTGGCCTGCAGCTACTGAGCTTCTAACAACTCAAATTGGATTGTTATGCTGGGCTTTTATTGGCTCTCCTTGTTTCTAGAACCCACCGGTGGCTAAGACACATTGAATGTGATTTATTGTTTTTAGAGGAGGTCGACCCTTCCAGTGGTCGACCTCTCATATTGTAAATCTTTAAATACCACCTCAGTGGTTAGACAAATAGTGTTAGAGAGAAAACGGATAGTCGATCTCTATTTTTCCATTTTTAGAAATATTTTGCTAAAACTCTGTAAAACTACATTTTTCATTTTAATGTTTAAATCATGTTGCTTGAGCTCGTGATTCATCTTTGAGGAGTAGCCATGATCTGTTGGGGGGCCCACCAACAGTCTGGGTGAATATTTAGTTAGCTATTTTGTGTATTTGATTTATGTAATTATCATTTCTTTTATTTCCTGTACATGTGTTTTTATCTTTCCTACTTTCTGTGTAATTAATGTTTATAGTTTAATTGTTTCAGTTTCTTGTTGCAGGTTGCTTATGAAGAATAGTTAATATTCCATGTCTTTCTAACTAAATAGGAAACACTTAATCTTAAGACACTAACCCTTGTGTGATTATATGATAGTTAGAATTTATGCATGCTGAAATATGATAATTAGAAGTTAAAACAGAGTAATTGAGTTACTAGTTTCTTTGGCAAAGTTTCGATGGATGGATAAATGTTAATTTTAGTTTTGATTCACAGTTTGATTATTTAGCTATTATTTGTTTTATTATCTAATTTTCTATTTAGTTTTCTTATTAATTCTCTTGTCATACGTTGAAATAGAAATAGGATTTTAGTTATGTTTTTATGAGTATTTCCATTTGCAATTTAAATTGTTAAAATATGATCAGTCTAGTTTACTTTATGCAATTTCCTTCTAGATATAGATTACAATTTTAATTCAAAGTTTGATTATTGAGTTTAGTTTTCAGTTATGAATCTCTAAGTAGTATGAATTTTCTTACATTAGCATAAGATGCAATTGAATTAAATAGAATAGTAGTTTTCTTGTTTTTACAGACTAGAGGATAGTTTCCTTGCTTTTGTAGATTAGAGAATAGTCTTCTTGCTTTGGTAGATTAAAGAATAGATTTCTTATCGTAGATTAAATAGTAGTTGTTGATTACTTTTATTGTCATGATGCTTTGAATTTAGTATATTAATATTTACTTTTGTAAATTAAAAGTAATTATGACGTTTAAATTAAGAATAGATTTTACTTGCTTATTAATTTGATTAGTTGCTTATTGAGTAATTTTGATTAGTTAACTTGTTGTAGAAGTTATCATAGGTTAGTTAGTTGATTGATTGCTTGTTTACTTTCTTTGATAGGGTAGTTTCTTGCTTATTTACTTGCTTTAATAGGATAGTTGCTTTCTTGTTCATTTGCTTAATTATTGTTGCTTATTGAATTTGAGTAGGTTAATTAAAGTAGTTTGTTGTTGTTATTGCTCATTAGATAGATTAAATAGATAGGTTGTTTTTGTTTATTGTCATGATTAAGTTAATTTTCTTTAAGTAGGGTTTCCATTTTCTTTCCTAGGACAATCCATTGATCCTTTGTTCAAAGGTTACTTAGGGTAAACAGTTTAAGTTTCTTGATAGGGTTTGATTATTAGCCTTTGCTTGAATAGATTAGTTCTCAAATAGCCACTTCCTTAATTTGACTATAATACATCCAACCTTTCTACCTTGGCATATATATTTCTACAACTCTAAGTTTACTTACCCTAGGTTAAAAATTTAATTGAGGGTTTTTAAGTGTTTTTTAATGCATATAGAACACCCACCAATTGCACTTTCCAGACTTGTCAAGGTTACTTAACAACCCAATTTGTTCATCGAAATCGATGTGAGATGACTCTGTACAATTGTGTATGTTTCAATGCACTCTCATTGAGGGTGCCGCGAAATGGTACATCGAGCTCGACCGCTCAAGATAATCTTACTTTAGTGATCTGGCGATGGTTTTCCTAAACCATTTCCAACTACCTGTGACATACGATGTCGGCACCAAATTTATGGCCCACTTTGAGCAAATGAAGGCCGATCATATCTCGGATCACATCTGAGAATGACGGCACTAGAAGAGTTTGATTAAGATCCAGGTCCCACCGAATTTCCTGTTGGAGTGGTTCCTAAAGTCTTTGGTACCTCAGTTATCCAAAGACATTGCAATGTCAAGAGTGTTTTCATAGGAGGAGGCGATAATGAGAGCACAACAACTTAAACTTATATACTCTCATTCTAGCTTACTCTATGAGATTTTTCTAGATGTTCCACGGTCCATCCTTGATAAGGCCAGACAAAAGTTTGGACCACATGTTGATGGTATAGTTGGTTCAACACAAGAAAATTCCACTGATCAGTTGTCAAACCAATTGCAACAATTTTTGATACAGCAGACAACAGCTAGCTAGACCTCTAATTCATTTGTTCCCCCTACCCAAACGTCAGATGTAAATAGTGTGCAGTCGACGAACCCGAAGGCCAACCAACAGCCTGAAGGGAAGAAAAAACAACAAAACAAGAAGGGTAAGGGGGATAAGAAACCAAACAACAATGTTGGCGGGGTCAACACAAAGAAGAGAAAGTCGAAGTATCTATGTAACCTTTGCACTGAGGACCATCCGACTCACTTGTGCCCTCGGCTTGTGGAGGCCTAGAAGTTATTGGCACATCAACAACTAGTTGTGTTAACGAACCCATTTCCACACGAGAAAAGTATGACTCAATCCTCTTTGAGCATGGATGGGGGCAGTTAGGGACCCCCTCTGTCTTCTAGTAATCCCTCGGCCACAAACATTTATATGATGAAAGTTGATTCTTACATAGAGACTAGGGCACGTGATTATGAAATGCTAGAACCTTTCGAAAAGGGTAAAGATGTCGTAAACCCATATGTTACTCTCCATATTGAGAAGATGATGGGAGAAACAATGACACGCATCCCAAAAGGGGCGTTCAAGAAATATTCCCATAATCTGAATGTGAGGGCCACCTAGAATTACTCTGTGGTGGAGGATTTTTCACAAACCCCTTGCGTGATGTCTTCTTTGGAGGTCCTCCAGAGTTTCCCTTTGCAGAGAAAAGAACTGTTATCCACTTTGGGATCTGCATAGACATGTAATCCAGGAATGACCATTCTCGATACAATTGAATTGAAACCTCATCTCCCATACCAC
>ML825502.1:43688-84357 GCA_009831015.1 Picea engelmannii | reverse complement strand
GTGTTGATGTTTGGACAACATCGGGAATAAATTCTCTTAAGATTACCATATGTTCTCTATATATGGAACACTCATCATTGTAACAATATATAGAATATACATATCATCTCATATAGAAAAATCAACATGGTATGAGAGCGAGAGTGGGCTTGACTCTCTCACCAGAGAGCCCAAGAAAATGAGAAGAGCTAGCTTACGTTTTGGTACACAAAAGCATATTCCTTCAATTATTGACATGGAATTTTTATCAGCTTTGATATTTAACAAGGTCAGGACCCGCTTGAACTCAATGACAACGTAATCATTAAGGGTTTACGTAATCTGATAGTAGAACATCCCATAGAAATTATTTTGTTTGAGTATTTTCGGAGATTGGTAAAGTTGCTCCTGCACAACTTCATCGCTATAATTTTTACCATTTCTTTGTGATGTTTAAGAGTTCTGGAAGTTCATGTCCTCGTGACAGATTTCAATAGAATTGATGAATCTTTGAGAAGGTCCTCCAAACATCGCCCTAGACAAATGGAAAAACCAACATGATGAAGACGGCATCATTGGTAAAGAGGACCTCCCTGGGAGACTACTTATTTCTCATATTGACATTGTGCTTCAATTTTTTCTTCGAAGGGATCACCATCGATGTTGCAACAACGAAGGCTAATGCGTGGAGAGAATTGTGGATAGTGTGTTTACACAATATATTCACTGCAATTGTGATGGGGATAGCCCTCTTGCACATAATTATCAAGAGGCCCTTCCTCTCATGTGCACCATATGCTTTTTCCTTTGCAATTTCGAGCCCCATTGGAGTGGGTATTGGAATACTTATTGATGCAACTGCACAGGGTCGTGTAGTTGACTGGATTTATGAAATCTCAATGGGTTTTTCTTGCGGTGTTTTCATTTTCGTTGCCATCAACCGTCTTCTATTGAAAGGAATAATGCATAACCCACAAAATCGTATCCACCTTGAAAAACCATTTTACAAATACTTGGTTGTAGTTATTGGAGCATGACCGATTTTATTACAGTGGTAATGAATTGGGACTAGCAGACAATTTGCAAAGATGGATCATGTGATAGATTGGAATATCGATTGGGTATAATTGAAAGATGAAGTTTTCTATGTTGAGAAGACGATTTGTGGCAAGAGGGTTCTCCCAAAAATAGGGAGCAGTGAGTGAGGCAAACTGGACAAGTAGCTTTTTCAGTAATAGAGGGAGTAGGCCTCTGAGTTTGAGATGAAGGATCTTGGCTTAATGCATTACTATTTGGGGTTAGAAGTGTGGAAAAGATCTGATGAGATTTTCTTTTCACAAGGAAAGTATGCATTAGAGATCTGAAGAATTCAGGATGATGGACTCCAAGTCCATGGCCACACCCATGATATCAAATTTGAAGAAGTTGAATGAGGTAGTTTCAAACTCAAATTTGGAGGACCCTACAATGTACATAGTATCTAGTGTGGTAGTTTTCGTATTAGTATGGCCTTGAAAGCTCCATGCAGATTCATTTGGTCAGATGCTCGAGCCTACATTGATTCACTGTGATAATAAAAGTTGCATTAGACTATGAGTGAATTCAGTTTCTCATGGAAATAGTGACTGTAGTAGACATTGGGAAGAAACATAACTAGCAGCAAGGGTCATTATCCTCGATACGGGAACCCTTAATTCTTTGAAGGACCATTTTCCCTGGTACGAGAGCTCGAAAAATGTCTTATTGTATTTGAGCCAATTTCCCTCGTACGGGTGCTCAATAATGTTATGGAAGTCATCAATATTACTAGTGTGCAAGAAATGAAAGAGAAAAGGAGATCATTCCACTTGATCTTCTCTCTTTTTGGTGCAATCTCTAGATGGGGGACCTAGTTAGTGGATAGTGAGATCACATGCCAGGTAGCGTGATCTATTTTATAGTCTGACTCAGAGGAAGTCAATACTCAAGGGGAGTCATCTATCTCATGCAAAGAATCAGACATGGAGGGAAAGACCTTCCAACATGATGTCATGGAGTGACATCACCATAAATGATGCTCAGAGACAGGTAGTCTCTAGGAGAAATGTACCTCCCAAGACACGACCATGCCAAATAACATAGATATTTCTAGTGACCATGAATGCAGGCTATGGTGATGGACCCTATGAAGGAGGTAGATACAGTATGAGACTCAGAGAGAGTAGTTGTAGCAGTGTTGGTACATGAGTCAAGCCATGAGATGTTGAGGGAGTAGGCATGGCATCAATTTTAGTTTATGTAGAGGCACTCCCAGAGAGGGAGGCGGTACCTTCCAAGAGAGCAAGATGCCTTAGAGATAATTGTGCTATGCTACAGCTATGAGCCACATCATTGATTATGAGCCTTCATATTATGATGAGACATCTAGTCAACCAGTATGGAGAGATGCCATGATGGAGGAGTACCAGTGCATCAAGAAGAATGATGTGTGGGATATTTTTATGAGACCTAAGGGGACGTCTATAGTGACTTCCAAGTGGATCTATAAGATCAAAAAAATAGCTAACAAAAGGATCGAGAAGCACAAAACAAGATTTTTTGATAAAGGATTCTCTCAGGTGGAGGGAATAGATTATAAGGAGACATTTGCTCTTGTTTCTCGATACACTTATATCTGGATGATTATTTCCCTTGCAACATCCATGGGTTGGAGACTACATCATATGGATGTGAATACAACCCTTCTCAATAGAGAGATTGAAGAACAATCATACATTGAACAACCTGATAGTTTCATGATACATGAAAAGGAGTTTCATGTGTGAAGGTTGAAGAAGGCACTGTATGGACTCAAGCAAGCACCTCGAGCTTGGTATGTGAGGATTGATGGACACCTGATGAGTTTGAGATTCAGTAAACATGTTGTTGATCCCAACCTATACTACAAGAATATTAATGGTGTGGAAGAGAACTTATGAGATCTTCCCGAGTTAGGGGAAGTACATAGTTGATATATTGAAGAAGTTTGGGATGTTGAACAGTAAGCCCATGGCTACACCAATTGTGACTAATCTGAAGAAACTAAGTGTGTCTTCTTTCGATTTCGATGATATTGATCCGACCCTGTATAGACAGTTGATTGGATCATCGATGTATCTAGTTAACACTAGACCAAATATTTTCTATGCAGAGAGTGCATTTATCCAGTTTATGAGTTAGTCGAGATAGACACACTGGATTTCTGCAAAGCATGTGTTGAGATGCTTGCAAGGCATATTTGGACATGGTCTGAGATATACTTCCAATATTGACATGAGATTGCAAGGATATACTGAATATGATTGGGTAGGGAGCGCAGTGGACAGGAAGAGCACCTTCGGGTGTTGCTTCACTTTGGGATTTTCCATGGTTTCCTGGTGTAGCAGGAAATATAATTATGTGGCATTGGGCACCATAGAAGCATAGTACATTTCAATGAGTGTGGAAGTCCATGAAGTAGTGTGGCTTCGCAATATCCTTGCAGATTTATTTGGACATGTGTTAGATTCCACTGTTATTCATTGTGATAACCAGAGTTGTGTGAAGCTCTCAAAGAATCCAGTGTTTCATGAAAAATTGAAACACATTGATATCAAGTACCATTACATCTAAGACATGGTTCATAGGCAGGAAGTATTGGTGCAGTACCTTCTTACAAATGAGTAAGTTGTTTATGTTCTTACCAAACCAAGACGAAGTATGAGTACTTTCGTGATAGACTTGGGATGGAAGAGAATGCCTCCCTCATTGAGAGGGAGTGTTGATGTTTGCAGCTTCTTGAGACATTCTCCAGATCGTTCTCCTCTGTGACTGAGTTGAGTTGATATGTGATGACACTTATCTGAGAGGGAGTGTTAATAATTAATATATATATAATAAGTAAATGATAATAATAAATAGTTATTGATTATCCAAGGGATGCATCCTTTCATGGATGGTCACCATATGTTCTTTATGTATGGAACACTCATCATTGTAATAATATATCGAATATATATATCATCTCATATAGAAAAATCAACATAAAGAGCTTAGCTTAAGTTTTAAAGATCTTATACTTTGAGGTTTTATTTAGCCTCATATCGAGGTCGTTTTATTTTTTATTTTTTTCATGTCATTTGTCTAGTTGGGACATCTCATTATGGAAGTTGGCATGCTGGACATGTGCGATAGTTCTTTGTTGGTACAATAGAATTTGAAACCTTCTATCTACATACAAATCCTTCACCATCGAGGGGCTTAGGGATTCCCTCACTAGATTTATTTAAAGGCTCCACCATAATGGCCCGTAGCTGGTCGAGTTGTTGTTGTCTTGGTTGCTACTGAATGTGTTTTTCATCCCATGAGAAGTCAAGAAATCAATGAAGATGGAAACCTTTCATATGAGGGCCTTGTGGATAATGATTATCACCATAGATAGGGAATTAATCCACATGGTGAGTATCGCACCATATCTCTCATGGAATTTCTTCACTGAGACAAGGTGATCCATTAACTATTCAAGCCAAGGAAAACAAATTCATAAATTGGAAGAGGATAGCACAATTATACCTAAAATCTACTTCTACTTAGCTCAATACCATGGAGATGATGTGTTTGGTTGACGTTAACCTAAATCTATTTTGGGTTTCTTAATTGGGGCATACTTGGTCAAATATTCCATAACCCTCCTTGATATTTTAGTGCCAAGTGAATTTCATATTCCTTGGACCACATTGCAATTGTGAGTTGTGACAAAGAGGGCACATTTGTGGTAAAATAATTGTGTTATAGGTTGAAAAAATTGCAATACAATTTTTTTGTACAAATGTCTCTCTCCAGTGGTTAACCTAACTTTTACTGGTGACTTGAGGTCATTCCTTTTCCTATTTATATCATTGCTCGCCCCTTTTTTAAGTATCTTCAATCAATCTCTCTCTATATGATTTTTTTCACTTCTACTTGTTATCCCCAAATCATAGGGATAACTAAGGAGATGATGTCTGGAGGCCCTCAGGTTGAGGACATGGAGTACTAAGAGATAACCTGACCAGCAGTGTCCGCTTGCACCGAAAGAGACCCACCTCACCACCAAAACTCCAGGTTCATCACGATGGTATCCACCACATCAACTGGCTTCCAGAAGACATTGGGTCTTTCTCCATGAGGTACAAGCCATGTATTATGGTGAATTCCATTTCAATATTTGAGGCATTTGATTTTGTTACATATATTACTGTTTTTTATTATGTAACATTTTCTTGGATATTATGCTTTGTGCCCTGTTATGAGATATGAGAGATATTTGATTTATTATTACAATGATGAGTGTTCCATATATAGGGAACATAAGGTGACCATCCATGAAAGGATGCATCCCTTGAATAATCAATAACTATTTATTATTATCATTTACTTATTATATACTATATTTAATAATCAATAATAATTATATTATCAATTATTATCTTTAGAGAATGTCTTCCCGATGTTGTCCAAACATCAACACTCCCTCTCAACGAGGGAGACATTCTGCAACATGCCACTCTTGTCTTTGAAGTATACAAACTTCACCCTAGACTCATGACACTTGTCTGTTAGTCTTGGGAGACATCTCTCTCCCACCTGAACCRAGGAGAAACTCCTTCTGCGATTCTCCCTCTGAGCCAATTAACTCTCTCTAAGATTAGGCTCACTTTGGGTCCRCATGTAATAGCATATAGCATCTTGAGTCTTTATMATTCCTTGTCAAATCACMATGACTAGGACAAAGACCACACCASGATCTTTCACCACAGGCACACACCTATGAGTGAATGTCGRCTTGATGCTAACTGRCACGTGGAAAGCACTTCAAGCACCTYGAGTCCATATTATTCCTTRTCATGATCAAGGAAGGACTACSTCTGGGCCCATTTATCACAAGTGCACCTTTGYGATARATGTWTCCTATCTCCCTTGGTCTGCARCCCAATGTAGGAGAAGTTATGCCCGATGTTGAAACATCAACACTCCCTCTTAACTAGGGAGGTATCTTTCCATAGTAGTACACAACTACTTTTCAGAGACACGCAATCTCCGCTAGTGGTACAAAACCACCATAGTAACAAAATATTTTTCACACATGGCACTCCCATGTGGACTTCTAGAGGCTACTCCCTCTAGGAACACTTAGGGTCAACTCCCCATAGTGTGAGACATCAAGGGTCAACTCCCTTGACATGTCCTCATGTTATCTCCACATGGGACAATGGGCTATAAGTCAAAATGCACTTATTCCTTCTCGAATAAGTGTTCAACGTATCCCTTCTCGGATAAATGGCCTCACAGATCAACTCAACTCAATTCATAGAGGAGTACGATCTGGAGAACGTTTGTCACACATGGAACTCCATAAGGACTTCTAGAGGCTACACCCTCTAGAAACACTCGGGTAAACTCCCATAGTGTATGACGTGAAGGGTCAACTCCCTTGACATGTACTCATGTACTCTCCACATGGGATGTTGGGTTATAAGCCCAACTGCACTTATTCCTTCTCAAATAAGCGTTCCACTTATCCCTTCTCAGATAAGTGGCCTCACAGATCAACTCAAATCAATTCACAGAGGAGTACGATCTGGATAAATCTTGTCACACATGGAACTCCATGTGGACTTCTAGAGGCTACACCCTCTAGAAACACTAGGGTCAACTCCCATAGTGTATGGCTTCAAGGGTCAACTCCCTTGACATGTCCTCATGTGCTCTCCACATGGGACATTGGGTTATAATCCCAACTGCACTTATTCCTTCTCGAATAAGTGTTCCACTTATCCCTTCTTGGATAAGTGTCCTCACAGATCAACTCAACTCAGTCATAGAGGAGTATGATTTGGATAACGTCTCAGGAAGCTACAAACATCAACACTCCCTCTCAGCGAGGGAGGCATTCTTTGCCATGCCAAGTCTGTCACGGAAGTAGTTAAACTTCATCCTGGTTTGGTAAGAACATCAACAACCTGCTCATCTGTAGGAAGGTACTGCACCAATACTTCCTTCCTCTACACCATGTCTCGGATGAAAAGGTACTTGATTTCAAGGTGGTTCAATTTGTCACGAAACACTGGATTATCAAAGATCTTCACACAACTTTAGTTACCATAATGAATAATGGTGTAATCCAACACATGTTCCAATAAATCTGCACAGAGCTTGTGAAGCCACACTTCTTCACAAACTGTCATAATTAGTTCAATGTACTCTACTTCTATTGTGCTCAAAGCCACATAATTTTTTTTCCTGCTACACCAGGAAACCATGGAAGATACCAAAGTGAGGCAACACCTAAAGGTGCTCTTTCTTTCCACTGCGCTCCCTGCCCAATCAGAGTCAATATATTCCTTCCATATCATATCAATACTGGAAGTATATCTCAGACCATGTCGAACTGTGCCTCGCAATTATCTCAACACATGTTTCACAGTAATCTAGTGTGTCTATCTCAACTGACTTATAAACTAGCTAAGTGCACTCATTGCATGGAAATTATTTGGTCTAGTGTTAACCAGATACATCAATTATCCAAACAGCTTTCTATACAGAGTCAGATAAATTTCTTCATAATTAGAAGAAGACACACTTAGTTTCTTCAGATTTGTCATCATCGGTGTAGTCACGGGCTTCAAGTTCAGTATCTCAAACTTCTTGAATATCTCAATTGTTTACTTCCCCTGATTCAGGAAGATCTCATCAGTTCTCTGCCACACCTCTAGTCCCAAGAAGTAGTGCATCATACCAAGGTCCATTATCTCAAACTTAGAGTCCAATGCATACTTTCATTTAACAATAAGGCTCTCTGAATTGGTGAGGAATAAATCATCAACGTAGAGGACCAAAATCAAGGACTCGCCATTAATAGTCTTGTAGTATAGGCTGTAATTGACAACACTTTTGCTAAAGCCCAAAAATCATCAAGTGTCCATCAATCCTTGCATACCAAGATCGAGGTCGTTTCTTGATTACATACAAGGCCATTTTCAACCTGCACTCATGAGACTCCTTCTCATGTATCACGAAACCATCTAGCTGCTCGATGTATATTTCCTCCCCAATATCTCCATTGAGAAAGGTTGTCTTCACATCCATCTGATTTAGTTTCCAACCCATGGATTCTGCGAGGGAAATAATCATTCAAATAGAAGTGTATCGAGCAACAGGAGAAAATGTCTCCTCATAATCTATTCCCTCCACCTGACTACATCCACTTGGTTGTCATTTGAAAACTTACATTACAACCATCTAATACCACTAAAGTTGTGCTAAAGTGTTGAAAACTTATCTACATGTTTTATGCTTCATAACTCAACTAATATTTGATACTTTAAGTGGTTAAATATGCAGTAGTTAGTTGATTTCATTACTGATATATATTTTTGTTGAGTTTTGCAATTAGGGACAACAAGATTAACTTTCTTATCCACCTAACATATACTTTGTACAATTGGTTTTTCTTGTGTCTTGGGTAGGTACAAACACTCTCAGTAGGTACCCAAGGAATTGAAAACCTTAAACCACTCTTGAGACTCATCCTCAAGCCTTCTTCCATCTAGAAACTTGACCTATAGGTAATTTCATTTCATCATCTCACTTTCCATCTCATTTCCCCATAGGGTCACCCGGGATTCCCCCCTTGTGGTGATTTTCATCATCACTAAAGTGATGAGAATACCTATCTAAGGTGACAGTGCATACATGTTCTCTTAGTTGTTTCCATATTGTGGTTTGGGTCGGGATTTTCCCAACCTGCAACTTGTGTGATAAAATTTTGGCACTGTTTCCGGGGAGGATTTTGAATCCTCTTTCATTCCCTAATGACAATTTGGCAAGCTACCATCCCAAATCCTTTACCCCTAGCTTGTCGTGCGACTCCACTTGAGGGATGTTCCCCTTCCACCCTTGATGAGATCTTCTTGAAGCTTATTCAACAACTCCACCTGCCCAAAACCCACCTTTCCTTGTTTCCCACCTTTCCATCATTTGATGAGCCTTTATCTTATATGGAGATTCAATTAAGGTGTCTTTTCAGTCAATGGAATTATGGCACCATGGATGAACCCTCATCCAAAAATTTTCATGCCTTGAGGAGGGAACTTTTACATATGGAAAAGGAAAAGACTACTAATAAAGTTATTGAGGAATTGATGAATCGTGTAAAACAAGGATTTCAATAATCTATCGAAGAACCAGCCCTTCAAGATCAAGAAGTGATTGAAGGACAGATATATGAATAAAGTTACCAAGAATATCCCGATGAATTTTCTCATGTTGAAAATCCTGACAATACATTTGATGAACAAGAAGTGTTCATATATTCCCTTCCACTTGATGAAGACATCCACGCCTCTGCTCCTCCTACACATCAAGAAGAGAACATGATGATTCGTGACCCTTTTGAAGACCTTGCTGATGCTTTATTCCATGACTTTGGAAGTAAAGAAGTATTAGAGGAGCCCTTGGATGTGACATGTCCTTTTGAAAAAAGGAAAACAAAGCACTATGTATTAAGGATCAATCCCCTTGCGATGAAGAGGATATGGAGGGGCATGTCCATAAAAAGAAATAATAATTTTGATGAATCACAACGTGTTGAGACATCGTTATTTTTTCTCCCGCTTGATTTAGGTGAGGTTGTTCATCCTTGCTTTCCTCTTGTGCATGAAGTTGAAGAGGAAAATAGTCTCAATGATGAAGAATATGAAGATCCAATTGAAGCCACACTAACCTATGCACACAAAGAAAAAGAGATGGCTATTTTCAATCATATTGATGATTTTATGAAAGAACCTTTGGATTCAGTTGATGAGCATATAGACATGTTCATACAAACTAGGAGACACAAAGGAGATGTTGATTGTCTCATTTTTCATGGAGACCCCATTTACGACATTAAGGGCGGATCTCATGCATATGATTTAGATATTTGGGAGTCCAATGTTGACATGATTACATATTTATATCGTCCATTCAAGGATGACATGTCACAATATTTTGAGTGTGATTTTGAGTGATCCCTTGGTAGTTGTGATGCAAATCCTTTTGGGGGTGCAGACTTGTTCTATGAATACTTTCAGCCACACTCATCCTCACCTTTAGAAGAACACCAGGACTTGTCTACCCCAGAGTAATCAAAGGAACAATATACAAATAAAAAGTGTTTTCATATTGGGATTTCTACAAGAATTCACAGATGAAGAGGCCATGTTTTTCTTTCTCTAGACATGATCATGTGTCTTACCTCATTCCTTATGCTCAGGGAAATCATGAGGTCTTTGTGGGATATCTCATATATTTGCAGTCTTCAAGAAGTATTGATCATACTAACAAAGATGAAGATGAGCCATCGCCTACATATGGTTTCCCTCTTAAGAGATGGATTGATCAGGTGTTTGGTTACACTTTCAGGCAACATGATCAGGCTGATGGTTTCTTTTTCCAGTAGGATTTCCTCCCTCCCACCCATCTCCATTCATTTCATGAATGAATGATTATATTTATTCTCATGATTATTATGTGTTGGACTTATCTTTTTTGTTTCACATGATTAAGCACAGGGGAAGATACCTTGATGAAATGATGAACACGTGGTTGCATTGGTTGTACGATTTCACTTGGCATTTCAGGACTTAATCTTCAGGGCCCTAGGTAAGTAGGTAGGTCATATTTCGTTCCTTTCATTTTCATATTGATTTCTCATGACAATTTAGATACATTTCATATTTAATTTTTTTCTACTTGCATATTGATTTCATGCTTAACTTATAATTTTTTGAAAAAATGCTAAACTTTTCTTTTCTAGATTAGTTTTCATTTTTTGTTTTGATGTATATCGATGAAGTGTGATAGAACCACCCTAGATTTTACAGTGTTATTTTTCAATATAGGCACAATTCCACTAGGATATGTTGCGGTTCTCATGCCCTCTACGACGAGTACATGTCCCCAAGCAGGAGCCAGATGCTATCCCCAAATCCTAGGGATAACTATGAAGATGATGTCTCAAGGCTCTCAGGTTGCAGACATGGAGTACCGAGAGATAGCTTGACCAACATTGTCCACTTTCATAGACATAGACCCACCTCGCCACCAAAACTCCAAGTTCATCACAGTGGTATCCACCACATCAGCTGGCTTCTGGAAGACATTGGGTCTTGCTCCATGAGGTATAACAAGACGGGTATTATGGTGAGTGCCATTTCAATATTTGAGGCATTTGAGTTTGTTTCATCTATTACTGATTTTTATTATGTAATGTTTGCTTGGACATTATGCTTTGTGCCCTGTTTTACTTTAGTGGTTGAAATTGCACCCTAACAAGTGTTGATATTATGGTATTTGTAGGAGGTATTTACCTCCACGTGTAAACCTGACGAGGATAGAATACTCCAGGAAGCAATAAGAAACCCTAATGAGTTGGCTAATAACCCTAGAAGACTTGTCGGCTCAAGAAGATAATTTATATTAGGTTATTAGCCTCCAAGAGAAGAAGTGGGCCATGAATAATAATATATACTAAACAAATGGATACCTAGAATGAGAAGTCGGCCCAGGCAGTTAGCCAGAATTAGTATAAATACAGGAGGCTAGTTATCATTCTGGCAGGCTATCTTAGAATTGTAGTGCCCAGTCTTGTGCGCAAGTTTGAGGAGAGCTGCCATTGCAGCTGCTGCAGCTAGCAGATCACATTTGTCTTGGACTATCTCTTGGCTAGGGTTTGGACTATCTGATTAGCTCTTGTTGGTGCGCTATCCTTGGGTAAATGTGCACTACCCTTTGTTTGGCTATCTAGCCTAGGGTTTGCTTCCGGAATGATTCTTTGTCAAGGTTAAGGTGCTCAGAGGGTGGCTTCGACCTATGGTTGGGTGACAAGGTTATTGTCAATGGTAAAATGAGCACACATATTTCATATTCTAACAGGTTATGGGCCCACACCTCCTTCATTCCGTCTAAACACTGGAAGGAAACATAACCGCTAGGATATTAATCTCATTGAGGAACTGCCGCTAGGATTACTAGCAGAAGAAGTTCCCAAGACACGGTCGCTAGGATTACTAGAAGGATCAGTTGAATAAACCCTAATCCTCTTGTTCATGCACCTTAAGTGAATGGATTGACCTAATCTTTGGATAGATCATTGCACTCTAGCCTAGCGCATCTCCTGATACTCTCAGCAAGCCAAGACGTGAAGTTTGAGTTTGTGGTCAAATCTAGGGTTTGACCAAGTCAAAGCAACCATGACTCATTCTATGAAGTCAAAGAACAAGTTAGATGTAGCCTCTAATTTCAGAGTGTGGAAGACAAGGATTTACCTCATCCTTGCCAATAATAAAGTGTTGGATATCGTGAAAGGAAAGATCATGAAACCGGAGTTTGAAGAAGGGAAAGAGAAGGAACTGCAAAATGTTGCAGCTATGGAGAAGTTCAAAGACGATGAAATTAATGCTATGAGTATCATAGTGGAATCCATAAAAGACCACTTGATACCCTACATCTCCCATCTTGACTCATCGAAGAATATGTACAATGCCCTAACAAACCTCTTCTTAGTCAGAAACATTGGACAAGTAATGAGTCTGAAGAATGAGCTCCGTGACATGAAGATGAATGATGATGACAACATAACATCATACTTTGTGAGAATTTCTCAGTTAAGAGATCAACTACAAGCTATTTAAGAGATGATATTAGAGAAGGAGTTGGTAAACGTAGTACTCAATGGTCTTCCCAAGACATGGGATGCATTTTCCGCAAGCATGAACACAAGAAAGGATTATCCGACATTTGAAGAACTTTGGACTTTCCGTGCTCAAGAAGAATCAAGGATCAGTGCAAAAGAGAAAACCCAAAAGAATTACGATGATCAAGCCTTCACAACAAGATTCAAGAACTTTAGGAACAAAAGGAAGTTTGGTTCAAGGAGGAATCCAAATCAAGAGAAAGACATTTCAGAAGTACAATGCTTCAACTATCGAAAGTATGGTCACTACAAGAATCATTGTCCCGAGCTAAAGAAAAGGAAGGAGAAACAAAAAACATCAATTGTCGAAGAAAAGGAACCTACAAATAAGACTAAGCATGATGGAAGAGACTTCTTTTTCTAAAGGTAGCAAAACTCTTCTTATTTCTTGTACATATCTTGTTTGCATCATCTCTGTACATATCTTGTATATCTATCTCTTGGAAGATAATGTGTTCCAAGAAGAACTATACCTATGGAAGAACAACAAGATAAGAATGGATATCATTAGATAATACACATGAAAGGATGAAATACAAATCATGTGGAAGCTATTGCAAGATAATATGAATCAATCATGAAGAGACTTAGAAGAAGCAAAGACAGAATGAAGTCAACAATCGAGAGGAAATTGGAAAAAGACTTATGACATTTTGTAGAAGACAATAAGATGGAAGCGTGGACTCTGTTAGACAAGAGAGCCAATTATATATTGCAGAAGACAATAAGGATGTAGATGGAAGCATGGACTCTGTTAGACGGAGAGAACCGATTATATGCACTAATACATGAAGCAAGGATTAGGAGGGAGCTAATCCTATGATCCATTGAGGATGATGAAGTATATATCCATGATAGCATCCATGAAAGACAATATGTATTCTTCAAAGAGAAGTCTTAAAGTATCCCTGTTTGTCCATCCACATCTATTATCCTATGATGGAATCTTTAGGGCATGGAATCTATAAGAAACTCCATGGACCTGAGAACTAAAGAAACACATGAAGATTCCAAGAAAGAAAGAGAATCCAGAAAAACTAGTCATTGTATCAAGAATCACAAGATTGTTAGCCTGATATAAACTCAATAAAAGAAATCAAGCAGAGGAACTGAAAGTCGTGATGAAGAATGGTGTATGGAAGACTTTTGAATGAAATCATTGCGAGAGCCAAAACTAGGGGTTCTCCCAGATGGAGGGAGAAGACTATGATGATTACTTGTTCTAGTAAACCAGACTTATCTCTACATGAGTCATTATATCATCCACAACATCCATGAGTTGGAGTTCTACATCAGATGAATGCAAAGAATGTTCTCCAGAGAAATTGAATAAAGAGCGTATGAAGAGCGATCTCAAGACTTTGAAGCATACCAGAAAGAGACCCTTGTATGTAGATAGAATAAGATAACTTGGTGGAGAACCTCCAGTGCACAACAGAAGTGTGGTGAAGATTTCCTATAACATCAAGATGATTACTCAGTAGATCAGATCTCATGATGACAGAAGAAGTTCCACATGGATATGTTCTAGTTTTCCAACAATGATATACTCTATTGTTCAGAGCTACATGAAGCCTTCATAGAAAATCAGTGTTCCAGACTAAAGTACATTTGAAATCAAGAATTACATTATCCGTGATGAAGTCTAGAAAGGAGAAACTAGTTCTCCAATACATATCTCCAAAGATGAGCAGATAAGCATACCTTTTGGTAAAGCTTATATCCAAGATGAAAGAGTTTGCGTACTCAAGCTGGAGCTCGTGGAGACGACTTTCTTATTGAAAAAAGAAGATATGACTCCCAGGTTGGGAGGGAGCACTGATGTATTATTGATTGATGGACAGTCATTTTTCAATTCGAAGAATGGTCCAGGATGAGAAGATTATTTCCTGTTCGGAAAGTGGATTAAGATTTCTGACGGACGACGATTTCCCATTGTGGTTAACATGGGAAATGGTCTAGATTGTTGATGTATCATAGACAACGACTTCCCATTGTGGTTAACATGGGGACTGGTCAAGGGCAGACTCTCTTCTTGAGGGTTACTGAAGAAGACTGGCCTGCCTCGCCGGACAACGATTTCTCATTGTGGTTAACATGAGGAATGGTCTGTTTTGGATGTTGATACAGAACAATCTTTTCCTCTTGTGGTTAATAGAGGAAATGGTCTAGACAGTCATTCCTTAGGATTTATACATTCTCTCCAGGGTGCACTTTGATTAGTGTAGGAGGAATGGCCCAGGGTGGGGAATGGTCCAGGCTAAACAATCAAGGACAAACATTCCTTAGGGTTTATACATTCTCTCCAGGGTGCACTTTGATTAGTGTAGGAAGAATGACCCAGGGTGGGGAATGGTCTAGGTTCAAAAGATAGGGCAGTTATTCTTCCTTTCTTGAGAAGAATAGTCCAGATATCTCAGTGTTCTACTCTGAGGGCATATATTCTTTCAGATCTTATAGATGTGAGTGAAAGATTGGCCCAGATGATTCAGTTTATATCATAACATTGTTCCTATGCAGGTTGGTATCAGATGATTGTTATGAAGACTCGATGACAGTATATGTATACTATTGTGGTGGATGCGTTCCATTGTTCGTGACTATACATTGTTGATCAAGTGCTTGTGTGTTACATGGTGTGGTAGTGTACCACTAGATTGTAGTTATGTACTAATATGGATAGACACAGTTGTGTTCTATTTTGTTTCAATTGCCTTGAAGACTATCAATAGTATTGGAAATGATTATCAGTTAGATGGATAATCAAAGGACAAAGATTTCCCAGACGGAAAATGGTTCAGAGCATTTACTCTTCTAGATTAGAAGAATGGCTCTTGTATCACTCCGTGGAGTGAGAATCATGTTTGATTACTCAGATGGAGTACGGTTTCGAGAGATGATGCAACTGATGACACTGATGATGATGATGGTGCTCACGATCTAGTCATGATCTAGTCTATACAACTATGTTGATGCTATCGGGTGAATGGTATGTTTTTGTGCTCAAGACCATTACATGTAATACCTACCTAGCTAGGAGGGAGTTTTGATATTATGGTAACTACGAGAGGTATTTACCTCCACGTGTAAAATTGACGAGGATGGAATACTCCGGGAAGCAAGAAGAAACCCTAATGAGTTGGCTAATAACCCTAGAAGACTTGTCGGCTCAAGAAGATAATTTATATTAGGTTATTAGCCTCCAAGAGAAGAAGTCAGCCAAAAATAGTAATATATATTGAACAGATAGATACCCAGAATGAGAAGTCGGCCCAGGCAGTTAGCCAGAATTAGTATAAATACAGGAGGCCAGTTCTCACTTTGGAAAGCAGTCTCAGAATTGCAGTGCCCAGTCTTGTGTGCACTGTAGTGCCCAGTATTGTGTGCACTGTAGTGCCCAGTATTGTGTGCACTACAATGCCCAGTCTTGTGCGCAGGTTTGAGGAGAGATGCCATTGCAGCTGTTGTAGCTAGCAGATCACGTTTGGCTTAGACTATCTCTTGGCTAGGGTTTGGACTATCTGATCAACTCTTGTTGGTGCGCTATTCTTGGGGAAAGGTGCACTACCCTTTGTTTGGATATCTAGCCTAGGGTTTGCTTCCAGAATGATTCTCTGTCAAGGTTAAGGTGCTCGGAGGGTGGCTTCAACCTATGGTTGGGTGACAAGGATATTGTCAATGATAAAATGAGCACACATATTTTATATTGTAACAACAAGTGGGTCACCCTTAGGGATATTTTTTCTACTGGGAGTTCCTTTGAACAAATCATCGTGCCAGTCCCTACCATACTTTTCACTTTCCACACTTCATCCCCTCATCTTCTTATATTTTGAGATTTTCAGGTTATTGATGATAGAAGGGGTTGTCCCTCATTTCATGGGAAGAAGGGGTTGAAGGCCTAGAGGCTTGTAGCTAGAAAAAGATAAAATCCAATCACTAAACTTCTAGAAGCTCGACCATGGATCATGAAGGAAATGGAATGTCTCTCATAAGAAACTAACTGGACTCGTAAAACATGACTAATACAAAACTACATCCAATGTGGAGCATGTGTGGGAACTATTTTTAATGCTTAGGTAGAAGCCCCACACATGTTTTCAACTTGGAAAATCATAATGTGACCAGGGTAGATTCAAGGTGGGAACAATTTTCCATGCTTAGGTAGAAGCCCCACCTTGGGTTCAACCTGGAAACATCTTAAAAGAATAAAAGGAAATAAATGGGCTTGGAAAAAGGTTGCATTAAAACGAAGGTGCAACACACCCTCTACAAATGGACCCATAGATGAGACATTACAACCCCTTGTATGTCATAAAACCCCATGGCCAAAAGTCTTCTCCCCATCCATAACACCTCATCCACATGAATTAGAAGGCGGTCCCCTTTGGAAACACCCCTAAACTTGAGGTACGATTCACCCAATAGGTCATTTTGTCAACCCTCCCATGCCTAAACTTGGAAACTTGCATAGGGTCTTTGAACATTGGTTTATTTTGATGAGTTATTTTGGATGTACATGCTTAGATGGCTCTTTTATTGATTTTATTTACTTATCATGATGGATTTGACTTGATATCCTTGAAGGGCATATCCATTTCTCTTTGCAAGACCTAGTTGGTGGACAATTTTGGAAGAACAAGCCCAGCATGGGCTTCCATGGGGCTTGAATCCAACAGGTTGTATGCCAAGGGCCCACACTCCATATGATAATGAAATTCCTTTATAGGCCTATAGGACACCTTGGAGGATATTTCCCACCCCTATATGCCAAATGACTTGCTTGAAAAGGGCAAAATGTCACCTTTTGGGGTCTTGATGTCACCTATGGCTAGGGTTTTGTGGTGATGATGGACACTTGACATATTTTTAAGGAAGAGGCCCATGGATCAAGGAAGAAATGTCTTGGTTGAATACTATTGGCCTTTCTAGGCTTATCCTTTCCTTATCCAACTCAACGACTTGACCAAAAGTACCAAACGTTGCCCAAAAAGAGGGTGATGTCATGTTTCTAGGGCTTCTTTTATGTGCAAAGTATGAATCAAATAATATTATTTTTGTAAAGGGGAAAGATAAGGGATGTTGACCCCTTATCTTATGTTTTACCAAAAAACATTTGGACAAACATATGTTAGAACTTTTTGTATAAATAAAAATCAACTCTGTTTCATTTTTCCTCATAGCTCTCCCATTGTGAGAAGAATAATGGCTGGAATTTTCGCTAGACTTGAGCATTTTGGTTTCTCTCTCTCTCTCTTGCAAATGATTTTTGGTGTTATCTCTTGGTGAATGGATGAGGCTAAGCGGTGCACACCTCTAGGAGGATTCTTTACTTGCTCTTGGATGGTAATTGCTTGGTGAACTAGGGTTTGATCTTGCATCTTTCTTGGAATTAGTAAGGAAAATATCCAATTGCTAGTTATTTTTTTCTTGTTCTTTGTCATTGTTGGTTTAAAACCTAGGAGGATTATGTTGTATAATCCCTCCATTAAGCTTCATCTTATTTTCTAAGTTTATAAGTCATTTTTGCAAGAGTTTCTAGGAGAAGTACGAGTGTGTACACCCTCCTAGATTTTCCCTAGTTTGATAGGCATGCCCTAAGGCATTAGAGGATTTACACCCCTATGGATTTTTTTGATCTAAATCATACTTCTAAGACTCCATTCAACCATATTTTGAAGGCACTAATATGAATTTTTTTTTTCACTGGAGAAATAAATTGTTTGCCTTGGTAAACATGTTTTGGTGAGATATCAATCTTGTTTAAGTTGGAATATTTTGTGGATGCCTTGAGGTTGTTAACCCCTCTAGGGAGTCTTAGTTCTTTTGATATTCTTGGAGCTATAACAACTTAAAAACTATAGCCATTAGGGATGCAACATATCATCTTGTTTTCTTTATTTTGACTTTTAATTTGACCATGGAAATTTGCTAGTAAGTCATTGTTATTATTTTAATGCTAATTGGTGAACTTTTGGTTCGATTACTTGCTCCTTTTCCTGGTTAAAATTTGTTTCTGTAGAAATTCATTGCTATAGCCACTTGGCTGTCATAAATATACTATGAAAACTTATCATTAAAACCATCTAATACCACTAAAGTTGTGATAAAGTGTTGAGAACTTATCTACATGTTTTATGCTTCATAACTCAACTAATATTTGATACTTTAAGTGGTTAAATCTGCGGTAGTTACTTGATTTCATTACTAATATATATTTTTGTTGAATTCTACAATTAGGGACAACAAGATTAACTTTATTTTCCAGCTAACATATACTTCATACAATTAGGGACAACAAGATTAACTTTCTTTTCTTTAAATGCAAACTTAAATGGGGCTTGAAATAGATGCTTGAAGTTAATGGGGTTTTCTTTAAATGATTTTTTTTTAAATGGATTTACCCTAACAACCCTCTCGATTGGATTTGAACTTGTGACCTCTTAAGATAAAATACATGTTCTTGACCATTAGGCCCCCTATGAAAAGAACACTATTTTTAAATATTTTCTTTATTATCCCATACATGAAGGTACCAAGGACATATTAAATGCTATGTCTTATTATTTTCATTTTAAATAGTAAACGTTGTGTCGTTTTTCCATAGGATTTTTACACAAGTCAACGTCTTTCACCTATTTTAACGCCAAGGTTTTCGCAAACCTACATTTTTTCCAATAACGTCTAAAGTGTTGATGTTTGGAAAACATCAGGAAGACAGTCTCTTAAAATTAATATATATATATATATATATATATATATATATATATATATATATATAATAAGTAAATGATAATAATAAATAGTTATTGATTATCCAAGGGACACATCATCATCACCATATGTTCTCTATATATGGAACACTCATCATTGTAACAATATATCGAATATACATATCATCTCATATAGAAAAACCAACATGGTGTCAGAGCGAGACTGGGCTTGACTCCCTCACCGGAGGGCCCATGAAAATGAGAAGATCTAGCTTACGTTTTGTTACAAGGAAGATATTCCTTCAATTATTGATATAGAATTTTTATCACCTTTGAAATTTGACAAGGTCAAGACCCTCCTGAACTCAATGACAATGTAATCATTAAGGGTTTACGTAATCTGGTAGTAGAACATCCCATAGAAATTATTTTTTTCGGGTATTTTCAGAGATTGGTAAAGTTGCGCCTGCACAACTTCATCGCTATAATTTTTACCATTTATTTATGAGGTTTAAGAGTTCTGGAAGTTCATGTCCTCATGAAATATTTCAATAGAATTGATGAATCTTTGAGAAGGTCCTCCAAACAATTCCCTAGACAGAAGGAAAAACCAACATGATGAAGGAGACATCATTGGTAAAGAGGACCTCCCTGGGAGACAACTTATTTCTCATATTGACACTGTGCTTCCATTATGTCTTTGAAGGGATCACCATCGGTGTTGCAGCGACGAAGGCTAATGAGTTGAGAGAATTGTGGATAGTGTGTTTACACAATATATTCATTGCAATTGTGATGGGGATAGCCCTATTGTGCATACTTCCCAAGAGGCCCCTCCTCTCATGTGCATCATATGATTTTTCCTTTGCAATTTCAAGCCCATTGGAGTGGGTATTGGAATACTTATTGATGCCACTGCAAGGGCTGTGTAGCCGACTAGATTTATGAAATCAGAATGGGCTTTTCCTGCGGTGTTTTCATTTTCGTTTCCATCAACTATCTTCTGTTGAAAGGAATAATGCATAACCTGCAAAATCGTATCCACCTTGACAAACCATTTTACAAATACTTGGTTGTAGTTATTGGAGAAGGACTGATTTGATTACAGTGGTAATGAATTGGGACTAACAGACAATTTGCAAATATAGATCATGTGACAGATTGGAATATCAATTGGTTACAATCGAAAGATGAAATTTTGTATGTTGAGAAAAAGATTTGTGGCAAGAGGGCTCTCCCGAAAATAGGGAGCAACGAGTTAGGAAAACAAGACAAGTAGGTTTTTTAGTAATAGAGGGAGTGGGCCTCTGAGTTCGAGATGACGAATCTTGTTTTAATGCATTACTATTTGGGATTAGAAGTGTGGAAAAGATATGATGAGATTTTCTTTTCACAAGCAAAGTATGCAGTAGAGATCCTGAAGAATTCGGGATGGACTGAAAGTCCATGGCCACACTCATGATATCAAATTTGAAGAAGTTGAATGAGGTAGCTTCAAACGCAAAATTGGTGCACCCTATGATGTACATAACAACTAGTGTGGTAGTCTGTGTATCAGTATGGCTTCGAAATCTTTGTGCAGATTCATTTGGTTAGATGCTTGAGCCTACGTTGATTCATTGTGATAATCAAAGTTGCATGAGACTATCGGTGAATTCAATTTCTCATGACAACAGTGAATGTAGTAGATATTGGGAAGCAACACAACTACAATAAGGGTCATTATCCCCGATACAAGAACCCTTAATTCTTTGAAGGACCATTTTCCCTGGTAGGAGAGCTCAGAAAACGTCTTATTGTATTTGAACCACTTTCCCTTGTACGGGTGCTCAATAATGTTATGTATGTCATCAATATTTCTAGTGTGCAAGAAATGAAAGAGAAAATGAGATCACTCCACTTTATCTTCTCTCGTCTTGGTGCAATCTCCATAAGGGGGACCTGGTTAGTGCACAGTGAGATCACATGGCAGGTAGTGTGATCTATTTTGTAGTCTGAATCAAAGGAAGTCAATACTCAAGGGGAGTCATCTACCTCATGAAAATAATTAGACATGGACGTTAAGACCTTCCAACATGATGTCATAGAGTGACATCACCAGAAATGATGCTTAGAGACAGGTAGTCTCTAGGAGAAATGTACCTCCCAGGATAGGACCATGCTAAATAACATAGATATTTCCAGTTACCATGAATGAAAGCTATGGTGATGGACCCTGTGATGGAGGTAGATACAGTATGAGACTCAGAGAGAGTAGTTGTAGCAGTCTTGGTACATGAGTCAAGCCATGAGATGTTGAGGGAGCAGGCATGTCAACAATTCCAGTGTATGTAGAGGCACTCCCATAGAGGGAGGTGGTACCTTCCGAGAGAGAAAGATACCTCAGAGATAATTGTTCTATGCTATAGCTATGAGCCACATAATTGATTTTGAACCTTCATGTTATGAAGAGACATCTAGTTAGCTAGTATGGAGAGATGCCATGATGGAGTAGTATCAGTCCATCATGAAGAATAATGTGTGGGATATTGTTCTGAGACCTGAGGGGAAGTATGTAGTGACTTACAAGTGGATCTATAAGATCAAACAAACAACTAACAGAAGCATCAAGAATCACAAAACGAGATTTGTTTCTAGAGGATTCTCTTAGGTGGAGGGAATAGATTATAAGGAGACATTTTCTCTTGTTGCTTGATACACTTATATCTGGATGATTATTTCCCTTGCAGCATCCATGGGTTGGAGACTACATCATATGGATGTGAATACAACCCTTCTCAATAGAGAGATTGAGGAAGAATCATACATTGAGAAGCCAGATAGGTTCATGATACATGAGAAGGAGTTCCATGTGTGTAGGTTGAAGAAGGCCCTGTATGGACTCAACATGCACCTCAATCTTGGTATGTGAGGATTGATGGACACCTGTTGAGTTTGGGATTAAGTGAAAGTGTTTTTGATCCCAAACTGTACTACAATAATGTTAATGGTGTGGCAAAGAACTGATGAGATATTCCTGAGTCAGGGAAAGTACACAGTTGAGATATTAAATAAGTTTGGGATGTTGAACTGTAAGCCCATGGCTACACCAATTGTGACTAATCTGAAGAAAATAAGTGTGTACTTTTCTGATTCTAATGAGATTGATCTGACCCTGTATAGACAACTGATTGGATCATTGATGTATCTAGTTAACACCGGACCAAATATTTTCTATGTAGAGAGTGCATTTAGCCAGTTTATGAGTCATTCGAGATAGACACACTGGATTTCTGCGAAGCATGTGTTGATATACTTTTGAGGCATAGTTGGACATGGTCTAAGATATAATTCCAATATTGACATGAGATTGTAGGGATATACTAACTCTGATTGGGTAGGGAGCGCAGTGGATATGAAGAGCACCTCCAGGTGTTGCTTCACTTTGGGATCTGCCATGGTTTTCTAGTGTAGAAAGAAATAGATTTATGTGGCATTGAGCACCACATAAGCATAGTGGTTGTGTACCATTGGACAATACTTGTGTACTACGATGGAAAGATACCTCCCTAGCTAAGAGGAAGTCTTGATGTTTCGGTATTGGGCGGACCGTCTCCTAGATTGGGCTACAAACCAAGGGAAATAACATACATTTATCACAAAGGTGTACTTGTGGTAAATGGGCCCATGCATAGTCCTTCCTTGATCATGAAAAATAATAATATGGACTTGACGTGCTTGAGGTGCTTTCCACATGTCATATAGCATCAAGATGACATTCACTCATAGGGGTGTACCTTTGGTGAAAAACATTGGTGTGGTATTTGTCCTAGTCATGGTGATTTGACAAGGAATGATAAAGACTCAAGATGTTAGGTGCTATCACATGCAGACCCAGAATAAGCATGATCTCATAGAGAGTCATTTGGCTCAAAGGGAAAGCCGTGGGGAGAGTTTTATGCTCGATTCAAGTAGGAGAGAGACATATCCCAAGAATAACAAAAAAAATCCATGTGTCTAGGAAGAAGTTTGTATACTTCAGAGATAAGATTGGGATGGTGCAAAATGTCTCCCTCGTTGAGAGGGAGTGTTGATGTCTGGAAAACATTGGGAGGACATTATCTTAAGATTAATAATTAATATATCTAATAAGTAAATGATAATAATAAATAGTTATTGATTATCCAAGGGATGCATCCTTTCATGGATGGTCACCATATGTTCTCTATATATGGAAAACTCATCATTGTAATAATATATCGAATATATAAATCATATCATATATAAAAATCAACATAAAGAGATTAGCCTAAGTTTTAAATAGCTTATACTTTGAGGTTTTATCTAGCCTCATATCGAGGTTGTTTTATTTTTTATTTTTTTCATGTCATATTTCTAGCTGGGACATCTCATTATGGAAATTGGCATGATGGCCATGTGCGATAGTTCTTTTTGTTGGTACAGTGGAATTTGAAACCTACTATCTACATATAAATCCTTCACCATCGAAGGGCTTAGGGATTCTCTCACTAGATTTCTTTAAAGGATCCACCATAATGGCCCGTAGGTGGCTGAGTTGATGTTTTCTTGGTTGCTACTAAATATTTTTTTCATTCCATGAGCGGTCAGGAAATCAATGAATATGGAAACCTTTCATATGAGATCCTTGCGTACAATGATTATCACCAGAGAGAGGGAATTAAGCCACATGGTGAGTATCACACCATATATCTCATGAAATTTCCTCACTAAGACAAGGTGAGCCATTAACTATTCAAGCCAAAGAAAAAAAACTCAGAAATTGGAAGAGGATAGCACAATGATACATAAAATCCACTTCTCCTTGGATCAATACCATGGAGATTATGTGTTTGGTTGACGCTAACCTAAATCTATTTTGTGTTTCTTAATTGGGGTATACTTGGTCAAATCTTCCATAACCCTTCTTGATATTTTAGTGCCAAGTGAATTGCATATTTCTTGGACCACATTGCAATTGTGAGTTGTGACAAAGAGGGAACATTTGAGGAAAAATACTTGTGTTATATGTTGAAAACGTTGCAATACAATTTTTTTGTACAAATGTCTCTCTCGAGTGGTTGACCTAACTTTTACTGGTGACTTGAGGTCATTCCTTTTCGTATTTATATCATCGCTCGTCCCTTTGTAAAGTCTCTTCAATCAATCTCTCTCTATATGATTTTTTTCACTTGTACATTTTATCCCCAAATCCTAGGGATAACTAAGGAGATGATGTCTAGAGGTCCTCAAGTTGCAGACATGGAGTACTGATAGATAGCCTGACCAACATTGTCCACTTTCACCGATATAGAACCACCTCGCGACCACAAATACAGGTTCATCACGATGGTATCCACCACATAAGTTGGCTTCCACAAGACATTGGGTCTTGATCCATGAGGTACGAGTCAGGTATTATGGTGAGTGTCATTTTAATATTTGAGGCATTTTATTTTTTTACATCTATTACTGCTTTTGATGATGTACATTTTCTTGGATATTATACTTTGTGCCTTGTTTTAATTTGGTGGTTGACATTGCACCCTAGCAAGTTGATCACCCTTAGGGATATGTTTGCTACTAGGAGGTCCTATGAATGAATCATTGTGCCATTCCCTACCATACTTGTCACTTTCCACACTTCATCCCCTCATCTCCTTATATTTTGGTATTTTCGAGTGTACTGACCCAAGAAGGGGTTGTCCCTCATTTCATCAGAAGAAGGGTCCGAAGGCCCAGAGGCTTGTAGCTAGAAAAAGATAAAATCCAATCACTAACCTTCTAGAAGCTCTCCCAGGGATCCCAAGGACAATGAAATGTCTCTCATAAGAAACTAATGGGACCCGTGAAAAATGACTAATACAAAATGCCAACCAAGTTGGAGCATATGTGGGCATTGTTTTTAATGCTTAGGTAGAATCCCCACACATGTTTTCAACTTGGGGAAGCATAATGTGACTAGGGTAGAGTCAAGTTGGGAACAATTTTCATGCTTCGGTAGAAGCCCCACCTTGTCTTCAACCAAGAAACATCTTAAAATAATAAAAGGAAATAAATGGGCTTGGGAAAAGGTTGCATTGAAAACGAAGTTTCAACACATCCTCTCTACAAAGGCACTCATAGATGAGACACTACAACCCTGAAACCCCATGCCCAAAAGTCTTCTCCCCATCCATAACACATAATTCACATGAATTAGAAGGAGGTCTCCTTGGGAAACACCCCTAAACTTGAGGTACGATTCACCCAATATGTCATTTTGTCAACCCTCCCATACCTAAACTTGCAAATTGCATAGGGCCTTTGAGCATTGGTTTATTTTGATGAGGTGGTTTGGATATACATGCTTAGATGGCTCTTTTATTGATTTTATTTACTTATCATGATGCATTTTACTTGATATACTTGGAGGGCGTATCCATTTTTCTTTGCATGACCTAGTTGGTGGACAATTTTGGAAGAACATGCCCATCTTAGGCTTCCATGGGGTTTGAAGGCCACAGGTCGGATGCCAAGGGCCCAAACTACAGATGAAGATGACATGCCTTTGGAGGCCTAGAGGAAACCTTGGAGGATCTTTCTCACCCCCGACATGCCAAACGACTTGCTTGAAAGGGGAAAAAGGTCACCATTTTGGGGCTTGACGTCACTTAGGGCTAGGGTTTGGTGGTGATGATGGACACTTGGCACATTTTGAAGGATATGCCCATGGATCAAGGAATAAACGTCTTTTTTGAAGACTATTGGCCTTTGGAGGCCAATTCTTTCCTTCTCCAACTTAACGACTTGACCAAAATTGCCAAACGTTGCCCAAAAAGAAGGTGATGTCATGTTTCTAGGGTTTCTTTTATGTGCAAAGTATGAATTAAATAATAAAATTTTTGCAAAGGGTAAAGATAAGGGTTGTTGACCCCTCATATTGTATTTTACCCTAAGTTTTTTGGACAAACATATCTTAGAACTTTTTGTATAAATAGAGATCAACTATATTTCATTTTTCATCATAGCTATCCCATTGCGAGAAGACTAATGGCTGAAATTTTTGCTAGACTTGAGCATTTTGGTATCTCTCTGTCTTGTAAATGATTTTTGGTTTGATCTCTTGGTGAATGGATGAGTCTAAGTGGTTCACACCTATTGGAGGCTTCTTTACTTGCTCTTTGATGGTAATTGCTTGGTGAACTCGAGTTTGATATTGCATCTTTCTTGGAATTGTTAAAGAAAATACGCAATTGTTATTTATTTCTTACTTGTTCTTAGTCATTAAGATTCATCCTATTTGTTAAGTTTATAAGTCATTTTTGCAAGGGTTTCTAGGATAAGTACGAGTGTGTACACCCTCCTAGATTTTCCCTAGTTTGATTGGCATGCCCTATGGAGTAAGAGGATTTAAACCCCTAAGTATTTTATTGATCTAACTCATACCTATAAGACTCCATTCACCCATATTTTAAAGGAACTAATCTGATTTTTTTTGCATTGGAGAAATAAATTGTTTGCCTTGGTAAACGTGTTTTAGTGAGATATCAATCTTGTTCAATTTGGAATCTTTTGTGGATGCCTTGAGGTTGCTAACCCCTCTAGGGTGGATTATTTATCTTGGTATTCTTGGAGCTATAACAATTTAAAATATACAACCATTAGGGCTGCAACATATCTCTTGAGTATTGGAAATCTTTGCTTAATATCTCATAACTCCAAATTATATACTAGTTTCTTTATAACTACCACTAATTATATCCCAAAATATATCATTTTCTTTGGATGAATTTGAAAATTTTCTAGGAGACAAGGGGTGCATGATATTTCAATTTATAGGATACAGTGGGGTATCCTCGAATGTGTCGTTTCACCTAACACAAATAGTGCATGCAGATGATAAAATAAAATAAGACTAGATGCAACTTAAGATAAAAATCCATAATGCAATAATCAATTTGTTGTGTGAATTATATTGATTATTGAGTATACACTACATTATTGATATTTTATCACAACTCTTTAAATACAATTAATATCCTTCTAGGAAATATAGCATACTAGTTAGCCAAACTAAAAAATAACTATTTAGTTTTTCTAGTTTAATTGGCTTTAATGTATTTTATGTAAAGCTCAAACTAGTGAAATCAACATGTATTAAATCTCAACATCTTTAAACCATAATAGTAGCTATTATTTCATGTTTGATATAATTTTAGAAGATACCACAAAATAACAAGTCATGTTCAAAAGTTCTATTTTTTTATCTATTGACATAGTAAAATCATGAGTAAACAATAATTAGATTAAAATTTAAGTGGATTTCTTCACAATCTTGGAGTAATTTGCATGTTAATTTTATTAGGAGGATCAATGATAATGAAGTTGAAAAAACTAGCCCTTGTTTTCTTGGGTTTCGTGTGGAGACTAGCACTAGCTTTAGAAACTAATGTAGTTACTCTCATAGTTTTCTAGGGTAAACAACATAGTATGAGTTTTAATTGCTCATGTATACTAAAGACATGGGAAACATATAGGTAATGAAATAGATCAAATTCCATCACAAACATCAAGCATGGTGTAAATTCTAACCTTGTACAATGTCTACTGTAAACATATATTCAGAGAAGAACATAAAAGATACAATGGCAAATACAAACATTACACAGAGATTTTTCCCCTGGAAACCCAAACCGGGAAAACCAACATATATTATATTCATTCATTGTGTTACATTGTTTACAATACAATATACATATAGGAGCTAGTGGCATCCAAAACCCTAACCCAATGACCTGGATTAATCCAAAACCCTAATTCCTTAACCGGAAATAGAACACCATCGACAAAAACCATGTGCCGAAAAAACCATCTAAATACATGACACGTTTCTCGAGGTAGGTGTCACATTTCCCAAGGCATAACTTTTTTTTCCATTAACCTTGCACACAAAACCAATGATTTCTCATTGTTTTAATCTAAGATTTTTGACAAATTCATAAATTTTTGCTCCCCAATTTCATTTTTATCCAAGGTTTTATATTTGAGGTCTTATTTGGCCTCACGACTTTGGGTAAATTTCAAATAATTGAGAGAGTTTCCACCGTAAATGAACTAATGCTATCTCTAAGGCTTGACATTAGTTCTTAAAATTTTCATGTTATTCTTACATTAAATGCTATACAATTTTCCAATAATTTCACCTATACTTATTACATGGTCCTCCTTTCAATAATTACATTACAAATGGAGTGCATGCAAAGCAATTTCATATCCATTTGAACCCAGAGATAGAGCATTTTTCTAGAACCTAAGTTGTTTTCAAGTAACAAGAGAACAACCTCACTCCCATTCCTATAAGCATCCAAAATGACTTACGGACAAGCATTTTAGAAAGGTTTTTATCCTTCAAGTAATACTTCATGGCCATCCTTTCTATCCTTCTCCTATCTCTCTTACACAAAACTACATTGCATGAATATTATTATTATACCTGCCGATAGGCATGGTATATAGTGTTGAATTAGGTTTGACTTTCTATTAGTTTATGGTTGACCATAAAATTTACATCCCTTTATTTAAAGTTTAAAAAATAATGATTAAGTTTAAATTTTAAATCTCATTTATCTGATATCTTATTGGTCAAAAACTTTGAAGTCTTATTGTTGCCTTCACTTCCCCCAATGTTATTATAATAAATATTCCTACCATCTAGTCATTCCATGCCTACTCCTTGTCTCCCTATCTCCTTAAACAATACTTTCATTATTGTATTCTGCAGGTATATGCTACCTAGTAGCCTTGTTATAATTTATATTATACTCACATGATATACTAGTATATCTACTTGAATATATGATCAAACAACTTGTATATCTACTTAAATACTACCAAAAGTTAGTTTTTGATACTTGTATATCTAGTTGAATATATGATCAAACTGAGAATAAAAGAGAATGAATTTGGCACAGATGAATATCTGCTTGAATATATGATCAAAATCATAATAAAAGAGAATGATAACTCCAACAAATGAATAAGTGACAATATTGTTAGTTCTTGTAAAGTTATATAAAAGATTATTAAAAATCTTGAATATATGAACAAACTCATAATAAAAGAGAATGAAAATTGCAACGGATGAATAGGTACGGATGAATAGGTGACAATATTTTTAGTTTTTGTAAAGCTATATAAAAGATTATTAGAAATCAACTTGTTGTTTTTTAATTCCATGGATTACTTACTATTACTTTTGTTTTGTTTTTTAACAGAAAATCACACTTTCTTAGTGGAGAATCATGGTAGATCAAGATTTATTACGCCAAAAGGCTTACACCTATTGACAATGGACACAATTAATCACCCTTTTAATCTACAATTCTTATGTGATGGCTAACAATTGAAGATGCTGGCATATTCTTAGTAGTCTTCCCAAATCAATGAATATGATTTACTCTTCATAACTTCCTTGTATTTTTGAATACATCCTTTAATCTGTTTACTTTTTAACATTTACCTAATCATATTAAGAAATTACTGTAGCACTATATGATTGCCATGTTTAAATAATTAACCTTTGGGATTACCAAGTTTAGATTTGCTCAGCTGTAGGGGCGTTTCATTTTCTGGCTTTCCTCATCCGCGCATTTCATTTTCTGGCTTTCTCAACTATCAGCGCGTTTCATTGGGGAAGGTCATTGTTGTAGGCTTAGGGCAGATCATCAAGGGTTATTATAACCTATAGAGGGTGTTTAGGGTTTTGGCCATTAACCTGAGGGAGGAAGCTTTGGCATCGCCTTCCGACATTCATCAGCCACGGTTTTGAGTGGTTGTGCTAGTGTAAAGGACAATCATGGAATGGTCGTTGGCCTTCTATTAGTTGTTTTTCACCGCAGTAATCTTCGACCTTGTAAATGACAGCCGTAATCCTGCTGAGCTTGTAAATCCATGTTTGCAAGTTGATTACCATCGACAAATCTAAAGAGATGTGCAGGAGGTAATGGAGGCACAACCATGTTTACAAGATGATCACCATTACCAAATCCGAAGGAGTGCGGTGGAGGTAACGGGGGACGTACAACCACGTTCGCAAGTTGATCAACATTACCAAATATGAAGAAATGTGGAGGTTGAGCTTGTAAATGACGACCATATTATTGTTGAACTTGTAAATCCATGTTTGCAAGCTGATTACTATCCGCAAATCTGAAGGGATGTGTTGGAGGTAACGAAGGCACAACCATGCTTACAAGCTGATCACCATTACCAAATCTAAAGGAATGAGGTGAAGGTAACGGGGGAGGTACAACCATGTTCACAAACTAATCACTATTACCAAATCTGAAGAAATGTGGTGGGGTACAACCATGTTTGCAAGTTGATCACCAAATCGGATGAAGTTTATTGGGGGAGGTAACACTCGAGGTACATCCATGTTTGCGAGATGATCACCAAATCTGTTGAATTCTGGGGGAGGTAACAACAATTGTACAACCATGTTTGCAAGCTGAGCTCCATCATCAAATCTGAAGAAATGTGGTGGAGGTACATCCATGTTTGCAAGTTGATCACCAAATATGAAGAATTCTAAGGGAGGTAACGGTGGTTGTACAACCATGTTTGCAGGATGACCTCCATCATCAAATCTGAATAAATGTGGTGGAGGTACATCCATTTTTTCACGCTGATCACCAAATCTAAAGAATTCCAAGGGATCTAACTGTGGTTGTACATCCATGTTTGTAGGTTGACCTCCATCATCAAATCTGAATCAATGTGGTGGACGTACATCCATGTTTGCAAATTGATGACCAAATCCGAATAATTTTGGAGGAGGTAACGGTTGATGTACAACCATGTTTCCAAGATGATCACCACGTCTCAAGAATTGCGACAGAGGTAGCAGTGGAGGCAAAATGATATTTGTTAGTTGATCACCGAGTTCATTGAATTCTGGTGGAGGTGTAATTCTGTATGGAGGAAAATGTTGCACATGATGCCACTACTCCTCTGTGGGTGGTTGTCGTCTTGGCCTTTCGAGGGGAGGTGTGGGCGGTTTTCGTCTTGACCTTTTGAGGGATTCCTTGGCTCATCATTATATCGAAGAAAACCAAAAAAGTGAACATCGTCTGAATACAAAAGTGTCTATCTGCAAATGAAACACATTGTATTTCCACACACACACCTCATTTTATTGCATCCATAAGTCTTTATTAACTTCGCCTGACAAATGTTACATTCTCTTATCACAAATTTTTTCATCCTCTCTTCAACTTCCCTATGAAGAACAATCTCATATTTGTTCTCAACCTCTTCACAGCATAATGGTCAGTGACTCAACTTCTTACATTGAATGTAGGAATCCTTTCAACATTTAGGGTTTGGACAGTCCAAAACTTGTACACACTTGTCTATCTCATATGGAGTGTTACAAAACGGACAGTAAACCAAACCTTCAATTTTGGCTTCAACTATGGCTTCTTGGTTCTGGCGATATTCATATCTTTCAATAGCATCATGTGAAAGAGCTCTTCTAATTTCTGACAAATGAATTGACTCATCACAGCAATCAATAGCCATGCAAGATAGAGAGCCATGTGCTTTGAGACCTCCATAAATGATTTCATCGATCCACTTTGTTATACATTTAAAACAAAACCAATGCCCATTTTGACACTATACCATATTTTCAACCCCATATTCCCAATAACAACAACCACATTCGATAGACGTTTCCACTACTCCATCCATTTCAGCTACTTGTGTCTCACTCAGGCTTTTAATTTGGAGATTTCGGATGCCTGCCATATGAGAGATTTCTGCTTCTGAATTCTTTAGAGTCACAACTTTTCCACTAGTTATTTCATCAAAGTCACCTGCTCCATCGTCCGACGAATCCAAAGCAACCAACTTTTCATCGTTAGAATTAGGGGCATAGTCTGAAGAAGATGTTAAATGTGCGGCCATCTTTCCCAAACTCGGTAAGGAATTCCTGTATAAATTGCTTGAGACAAGGAATTGGTTAAGACAAGGCATAAAAAAAGATGATACATCATTAAATACAAGTCGACCGACAGCTTTCAAGCCGACAACTTTTCTGCGCAACTGCTAATGCCAAGTTAACGGGGTTTTCTTCTTTAAATGTGAAGTTAAATGGGGCTTGAAATATATATGTATAATTCTTGTGGGGGATTTACACTAACAATCTTTTGGATTAGATTTGAACTTGTGACCTCTTAAAATAAAATACATGTTCTTAATTATTAGGCTCACTATGAAAAGAACACACTATTTTTAAATATTTTCATTATTATTTTCATCAAGTATGCACTAGAGATCTTGAAGAATTCGGGATGATGGAGTGAAAATCCATGGCCACACCCATGATATCAAATTTGAAGAAGTTGAATGATGTAGCTTCAGACTCAAATTTGGTGGACCCTATGATGTACATAGCAGCTAGTGCGGTAGTTTGCGTATCAGTATGGCCTCGAAAGCTCCGTGCAAATTCATTTGGTCAAATGGTTGAGCCTATGTTGATTCACTGTGATAATAAAAGTTGCATGAGACTATCAATGAATTTAGTCTCTCATGATAGCAATGACTGTAGTAGACATTGCCTAGCCTAGTCATCATGCATGATTTTAGGATCTAGAGAAAATATCTCTATGAGGTGGCATCACCCATTGTACTATAAATATGTAGCATTGATGTGAATACATTAAGAGTTGGCTAGTGATCCTTTTCCACCATCTTGTTGTTCTTATGCTTGTTTTATCAATTGGTATCAGAGCTCTTATGGTCTTAAGGGCCTAATAGTTTCTCCATGCTAAAAAGAGGATGAAAATATCAGAGCCATGGTGAAAATTGTGAAGGAAGAGCAATGACACTGAGTGCAATTTCGTTTTGAGGACCGTATCGCAGACTGTATCGAGGACCATATTGTGGACTGTATTGAGGACTGTAACATAGACCAGATCTGTTTTTAGTCTGGATTTATTTTTCAAGGAGAGTGATGAACCCGTATGGAGGTATGATGCAGGACATTTTCCCAAGATAAAGACATCGATCTGATACCTACAGTGAACAGTTGAAGAGACAAGTTTTCACATCATGTTGTTTATATGAATGTTCTATGTATTTATAATGGGGGAATTCCAATTTCGGTGTGAATTGGGAATTACGAATGCCTGTATAAATATGGAATTTCTTTGAGAGAGAGGTTATATGTTCATAAAAAGAACAATACTTTGTTCTTTTCTGAGTTTTTGGTTGACCATCTCAAAGTATGAATTAGATAATTCATTAAGCATTGAATGGCATATATACTAGAACAGGGTTGTTGAAATGCGTGACAGTGATTTAATCTTTCATTGATAGAAGCAAATTCGAACTTGTATTAGAAATCGATCACTGTATGCCCATATCAATGATTGAATAGGTTTGCACACATTACAACCCAAATTCTTGTGTGGAGCTACATGTGGAAACACACCCAGTCTACACAAAACAAGATTGAATGCAGATGTCATAAATCTCTACGATGAGCAAAAGGTCTTTGCCTGCGTTAAAAGAAACGTGATTTTGAGCATAAGTCTACAAGTGCGATAATTTTAGAAGGTAGATCCTGCACCATTGCTAGCTAAGATGAGAATGGCTGAGAACGCAAGACATAAAATGGCTAGGAAAGAAAGAAACAAAGAAACCGGAGACTGAGGGTATTTGCGACATTTGTTGTCGTTCCTTTGTCCATCAAACTTGTGAAACATTGTTTCTGAGGCTATCGATGACCAAACTGCACCTTTCCCAGCAATATGTACAAAACACATATCGTGGAGTTAGATATGGATTAGACGTATCTTTTATGCCCATATTATGTTACAAACAACCATTTTTTTTGTACTCTTACTGTGAGATCTCTGCATTTTAGATCTTGTGGTCACAGATCTATCATCGATGGAGAGGACCTATTTTATTTCGAGGCAGACATTTATCTATGCACATTTCTCTATGATACCTGTGTGTTCCTTCATGTGGTTCATGGATCTTGTGCATATCTACTCCCAATAGCATAAGTTAATATGTGCACAATCCTCTCATTTGAAAATCATTCAGTACTCTTCATATCGTATGGAACTTGTGGAAATGCCACTGTGGTACTCAATTGTCTCTTGATCCTGTGGAAAATGCCACTATCACCGCAGATTCATATTCCATGAACATCTTCTTCGTGACCTCAGAGCTCACATCGTTGACGATATGGACCTGAATCTGCCCCCATTGCTACGATTTGCTTTGCATAATGTTGAGTCGAGAAAGTGGTTAAACATGCAGAGAAAATCAAGTGATTAAAGGGTGAAGAATGGCAGAATGTTTAATACTTAACTGTCCACACGTCACATCTTCCAGCTGGAGAGCAACATATCTACTCAATGGTTTTTCCATAAATTCGCTCAACAATTCATTTAGCAATTTGCTCAAACAAATTTACTTGAAATGAGGTAACGGTTCCGTGGATGTGGATCTCTCCATGCTTAGGGCCTAATGGAATTTATAAATTTGGGTAGCGGGTGTCCTTGGTAAAAGTATTAAAACTTTTGAAAAGATTTTTTAAAGTGAGCTACTTAAGGTTTGGAAGTGATTCCTTTTAACATAAAGTTTTTCCTTTATATTAATGAAAAATGGCATTCTTCTTTTGTGACAAATGTGGAGTGATAAGTGGATTTAAGTTAAACATTAAAATATTTATTTTAAGGGAAGACAATTTACTATGGAGAACTTTAGAGAAGTTTTACCTTGGGTTATTTTTGTAATTGAATATTTGTTTGAAAAGTACAATTGAGGACTTGTGAGAGGACTTGCGAAAGAAAAAATGAAGGATTTTGAAGTCTAGTCTTAAAATCAATGAGGGTCTTGTATTTGTTGCAAAATTGAAATGGGGTTATTGAAGCTTAGTTTCCAAAAATTGTAAAAAGGAGATAATACAATTTTTTTTTATAAGTTGAATTGGGACGTGAAAACCATTGAAGGCTTCTATTTGTATTGTGATCATAAGAATGATATTGTAATAAAATTGAAGTCTTTTTCTCTGTGTCCTAGATCCGCTTGAAATTGAATAAGGGGATCTTCAGTACACCTTGCGTAGTGTGTTGTGGTGAAATTTTCATAGAGGATTATATTGTTTACTGTCTAGTTTTGACATAAACAAACGTACAATTTTAGCATTTAACGCAACACACACAAGCTCAAGCACAATCAAGAACATATGATCAAGCAAATGCATTGTAAATGGATGTGCCAACTCATCAACTACTTGTCTCAACCATGTACCCAACTTGTACCTAAACCAAAAGCCCTCATCAATTTCATCATCCAAATATGATTTATAACTCTGTAATAGACCTGGTGTATATGATCACATACCTGGAAACCTTCCTTAATTTTTAACAACAAGAGACTAGCATTTACATCAAACTTTTCTTTAGTCTCACATGACTAGTTTTGGATTAGTCAACAACCCTGACTTGAAATAATCATAACTTTGTATCTGTAATGAATAAAGATTTGAAACTGATACACAATGTTCTTCAGTGTGTTTTATGCAATTCCTCCAAGCGTCACTACTTGGAGCCTCTCATAAAAGTAGTTATAGCAAAAATGACATACCTTGTTGAATTTTGGCTTATTCTATATAACAAAATTGTAGAACGTTCCCCACACGAAATATTTGTTGAATTGATATGAAACTATTAAAAAACATACTACAGATTTTAATCTAACCAACACATTTGGTATTATTGAATTTGGATCTGTTATGAAGAAATTATGACATTTTTACCTAAAACACATGTTTTTGACTAGTTTCAGGACTAGCCATAAACTCTATTTTCCACGGAGTGTAACTCCAAAAATACAATGACCCACAAGCTAAAATTTTTCACACAGATAATTAGATATGTTTCCTCAATGGCATAACAATTTCAGGTCTGAATCATTCTAGAAAAAAAATTATTTCGAAAATGGTGAGATGACCTGTAAATAACATACCTTAGAAGGCATCATCAATAGAATTTATCCTTCCTTGAATTCCGGCCTTCTTTTCTTCACCTTCCCTCAAACATTTGGATTATATATCCTTTGGTTACTCATACACCTATAGGTATTCAATATTCTCAAGTGTGTCTAAAATGAGAGAGCCTTGCCTCTTATTTATACTCTCCAAGTAGCTTCCTTAAAAACATCTTCTAGGTCACTTTGCCCACTTTCCTTATTTTAGGGTTAACCCAATTCTAATTTCTCCAATAAATTTATTATTGAAATAATTTATTTTGTATTCACTTTGAATTATAATACACTCATCACTTCACTTTATTATTTACTTTTTAAAAACTCTTAAACCACTTTGACTACTTTGACCTTTTGGGGCTTCTAGATGACATATGAGGGTCCTCCAACTTCGTAAGGCCATAACTCTCAAACCGTGAGGAGTTATGTGACGGTCCACATACCACCCAAAATGGAATGACATGTACCATCCATGTACCATCTAACCATACTTTTAGGATAACTCAATCCACAAAGCGTCTTCCTGTGAGGGCTTTCACCATAAGGGGACCACTTTGGAGTTCATCAATTTCTACTTATTATCAACCATGACAAGACAATAACAAGTCTTATTTACATCAAACAATCTTAGGTCTACTTGAATATATGATCAAACATAAATTTTTATACTTGTATATCTATTTGAATATATGATCAAACTGAGAATAAAAGAGAATGAGACCGGGCACAAATGTTGAATATATGATCAAACTCATAATAAAAGAGAATGAGACCTGGCAAGAGATGAAGAGGTGACAATATTGTTAGTTCTTTTAAATCTATATAAAAGATTACTAGAAATCCTCTTGTTTTTTAATTACATGGATTACTTACTATTACTCTTGGTTTTTGTAGAGAAAATCACACTTTCTTAGTGGAGAATCATGGTAGATCAAGATTTATGTAAAGGAAAATCATGGAATGGAATGGCCTTTGGCCTGTTAGTTGTTCTTCACCGCCGTAATCTTCGACCTTGTAAATGACGACCATAATCTTGTTGAGCTTGTAAATCCATGTTTGCAAGCTGATTACCATCAACAAATCTGAAGAGATGTGCAGGAGGTAACGGAGGCACAACCACGTTTACAAGATGATCACCATTACCAAATCTGAAGGAGTGTGGTGGAGGTAACGGGGGAGTTACAGCCACGTTCGTAAGTTGATCACCATTGCGAAATCTAAAGAAATGTGGAGGTCGAGCTTGTAAATGACAACCATATTGTTGCTGAGCTTGTAAATCCATGTTTGCAAGCTGATTACAATCCACAAATCTAAAGGGATGTGCTAGAGGTAATGGAGGCACAACCATGTTTACAAGCTGATCACCATTACCAAATCTGAAGGAATGCGGTGAAGGTAACGGGGGAGGTACAACCATGTTAGCAAGCTGATCACCATGACCAAATCTGAAGAAATGTGGTGGGGGTACAACCATGTTTGCAAGTTGATCACCAAATCGGATGAAGTTGACTGGGGAAGGTAGCGGTTGAGGTACATCCATGTTTGCAGGCTGACCTTCATCATCAAATATGAAGAAATGTGGTGGAGCTACATCTATGTTTGCACGCTGATCACCAAATCTGAAGAACTCTAAGGGAGCTGGTTGTACAGCCATGTTTGCAGGCTGAACTCCATCATCAAATCTGAAGAAATGTGGTGGAGGTACATCCATGTTTTCATGTTGATCACCAAATCTGAAGAATTATGAGGGAGGTAACTGTGGTTGTACAACCATGTTTGCAGGCTGACCTCCAGCCATGTGTTGCGGCAATGGTGGGCTTTGCCTGATGCAATAACCATTCTATTGTGTTTGTTCTCTTTTGGAAGCCCAGAGAATGGGTGAGATTTAAAAAATCCTTGGATGCCATGGGCAATATCCAATCAACGGTTTTCCCGCCTCTGTCGAAGCCCAGCTCTCTGGTCAGCTCTTGCAAACGCCCTGTTTGATTTGGCAATAACCAATCCAGCTGTCTGCGTGCATTCTGGAAATCTGGGGACTGTTTGGCTCGGACCATTTCTAGTAACCAATCAATGGTTTGCCTGCCACTGTTGAAGCCCATATCTTTGGTGAGCTCTGCGATGAATTTGGCTCCCTCAGTGCTAGGTAATAAAAAATCGACGGTGGATCCTAGAGTTTTGAAATCTAAAGCTCTAGTAAGCTCGTCTAACCTTTCTTTATAGGCATCTGGTAATTAAACTCTCGGGGCCCTTGTGGGCGCCTCCTTCTTCATTTCTTCTTCTGTGTCGGGTTTTGTGGTTGTCATCTTCGGTTTTTTGGAGGAGAGGCGGGCAGAACTTCTTGCTGGAGCTGGAGCGGGTGTACTAGTAGCTTTCATTTTAGCGGGAGCCATCTGATTTTGTGTGGAAGGGTGAGATGGAGAGCCCTTCAACGGATGGACATGTCGACGATCCCTGAAACCAAAATATGCAGAGGAGAAAAATAATCAGAAGTCGACGATCCCTGAAACGAAAATATTCTTGATGAAATAATGAGTCGTAATTGAGTGGGTATTTATAGTATTTACTGAATGCAACCCTCTTCTTATATTTGGGTAACGCATAGTATTTACTGAATGCAACCCTCCCTCTTCTTATATTTGGGTAACGCATGGGATGGTTGGTCCCTTTGGTGGACCCCACCAAACTTTTTTTTAGGAGTTAGTTAACTAGGGTTAATTAGGGAGCAATCATCTCTTTTTTCAGGTAAAAAAATGGGTTTGAATCTGGCCAGATTTTCAGGGGTAGTTTGAGTTTGGTATGGATGAAAGTTCCTTGCATTTCAAATACTTACCCTAGGGATTTTTCCCCATTTTAAACCAGCGTAGATAACTCACAAAATGGATCAGACTTCTAGATCAATCGGAAATTCAAAACTGCTATGGAGGGAAGATTGCTCCCGAGTTAGCCCACACCCTCTCCTTATATTTGGGAACGCATGGGATGGTCTGCCCCTTTGGTGGACCCACCACCAAAATTCAAAAATATGAATGGTTAGTGAGTTGAAGTTATAGGATGTTAGACCATGTAATGGTCTTTTGGAGGAGAGAAATTCAAACATTTATTGAAAATGTTAARTTTTATTTTCAAAKAAAATAACGATATAATAATAATAATAATAATAATTTAATTTTAAAGTWAAGTTGAGTTAWACAWCAAATTGRTTTATGGGATTTTTTGWTTGTGGGATAAGATACTCTTTTCACATAAAGATTTAATTATTAAAGTTTATAAACGTATACACATACTACTCTCTACATTTCAATACATCCCTCTTTGAAATAGAGGAATTCTTTGTATAATGCATAGTACTACATATTAATTAGAATGTCTTTTTAACTTTATAACATAGTAATTCAACATTTTTAATTAAAAACAATTAAAGCTTATAACATAATAATACATATTAACTAGGGTCTATTTAGTTTTTAAAGGTTCTTTATCTTCTAAGGATTTAGTTATACGACTCAATTTGGCCAATGCCTATTTAGTTTTCAAAGGTTGTTTATCCTTTAAGAGGTCTTTCCCAAAATAGATCTTTTCTCCAAAAGTAGGCCTGCGCCCAAAATATACTTCCTTCTCAAAATAGGCATGCGCCCAACATGCCCCCAACACTGACATTTGGCTCTTTCGGAGCCACTTAGGTTGTGCGCACTCCCTTTACAACGTTTTCCAAATTGTGGAACTTCTCTGCTAGTTCCTTTCCCTTTTCCTCATCTATTCAGCTTTGTCTGTGAGCACCTCGCCTATCAGCATTGTTTTCTCTTCTTGAAGTAATGCTTTGCCCTCTGAATGTGGTTGTTCCACACTCGTATTCTCTTCCTCCAGCTGCACAATCATCTGTGCTGCTTGTTCCTAGAGGGATTCCAATTGGGTTTTCCTTTCTTCCTTATTTGTCTGCGTTGTCTTTAAATCTGTCTGCAGAGTCTTCATTTCTTGAGTGCCCTTCAAGTGCTCCATAACACTCATTTTTTCTGCCATTTCTTTAGCTCTTGTATGGAAACATTGATTTTCTCCTCTTGTTGGTCCCACTCTTGGACCTTTTCATCCTCTTCTAAAACAATACAAATCTACATTGTTTTGTCGAACCACTCTGCGACTTCCCTTGCTAATTTTTCCATCT
>ML825501.1:28539-54396 GCA_009831015.1 Picea engelmannii | reverse complement strand
TAGTCTCTTATTGTTAAAGTTAAGGAAGGTTTGTAGGAATGTGATCATATACACCAGGTCTATTACAAAGCTACAAATCAGATTTGGATTATGAAATTGATGAGGGCTTTTGGTTGAGGTACATGTTGAGTACATGGTTGAGACAAGTAGTTGATGAGTTGGCACATGCATGAGGTTTATAGTTGATGATGTTGGTACATATTGATGAGTCATAGTTGATGAATAGTTGACACACGATTGGTACATACTTGGTACATGGTTGGATGCACTTTTTATGGTACAAGTTGATTACAAGTTGTTTGGTACAGGTTGGTGCATGGTTTGTTGCACTTGTTTATGGTACAGGTTGATTACAGGTTGAGGTACAGGTTGATGCATGGTTCAGATTTATTGGTACAAGTTTACATCGGTATATCTCACAGTGATAGTGTGACAGCGGTTCCATCATTCTACTTCTACTTTAGGGTGGTAGGATGGGGCAAGGACAGGTGGTTGTAGCCACCTTCCAGTTGTAGCCGGAGAACATAGGGGGTTGTAGCCTCCTTCTGGTTGTAGCCAGAGAATTGGGGAATTCGATCTTCCCTTAGGTTGTAGCCTGAGAAACTAGGGGTTTGGACCCTCCTTCCAGTTGCAAATGGAAAACAAAGGAATTTGGTGCTTCCAATGAATGTAATTCTTCAAGACATATAAGAAAAAGAGTTATGTGGTTTTCTCCCAATTTGGGTTTCCACGTAAAACACTGGTGTACTATGTATGTGTGTGATTGTTTATTTCTTACTTCTCATTATTGGATAATAATTATACATTGATATAACATTTGAAGAAAAAGGATTATAATTATGCCATTACTGATTCACCCCCCCTCTCAATAATCCAACACCATCAATTTTACACTGGGCATTGAAGGCATTTCTGACCATCTAAATATTTTTTTTGGCTAACAGACAATAATTTTGGTTGCTTCTTGCACATTCTTGAATATTTGGTGTATATTGTTTCTCCATATCTTACTAAACTCCAAGCCTTTGGAATTTCCAATTTTTTGACCTCCTGAATCAAAAACATATACTATTTGTCTTACGATAACATTGACCTAAAAGATAAAAAGATAAAAAAATAATGTTACTGTAAGATTACTAATCTTGTACGAGGAGAACAACCTAGTTAACTATTTTAAGTTGAAAGCATTCCCCAAATATAATATTCATACACTTGCAGAAGGAAAAAATTATGCTCATAAATACTATAGTTTCATGCATGGAATAAAAAGAAAATTCCTCTCCATACAAATCACTCTCAAATATTTTACTTAAAATGCTATATGTGATTTTAATCAGGGAATTTTAGTAAATAATAATGGCGTTGTTTACAGATTCTATTTTTTGGCATTTTTCACCTGAGATATAAATCCGGTTGAAATCACAATTTTTTGTTGTTTAAATTGTATTTATGAATGTATAAATGAATTCAACATCATGAAAGCCCCTAGTATTATGCAAACCTAACCATTCAAGTTTGCAGATCCAACAATTTCTCACCAGAGACAAAATTAAATAGAAAATATCCCCAGAAAAGAGCCAAAACTTAATATTGATAAGAGAATATGCAGGTCCAACAATTTCTTATTGGATTTTAAGCAAAATTAAACAAAAAATATCCCCACAAAGTGCCAAAACTTAACACTAATAAGAGACATGAGAGGGATGTTATATTTGAAGTAATGAATATTTATAGAGCACAAGATTGACGCCAAATTTTCTTTTTCAGGAACATGTGTGCACTCGCACCAAAGAGGGTACATAATTATAGTATTAAATAAAAAAAATGGAGCTCAACATATATCAGACCAATGTAACCCCGCTTTGAATCCAGAACCCTGCTCTAAGCACGAGCGCCTAGGAAGCTTTCCTCAGAGCGCGCTTCCAAATTTATGAATCACGCTCTGGCCTACAAAAACTCACTCCCTACAAATCTGGAAGAACCATGCTTCTAGAGGTGCTTAAAAAATTCTAGAGAGTGCTCTAAAGGCGCTCTGGGTGTGCTTCCTGAGGGACCCAGACGCTTCGACATAAAAGAAAAAAAATATCACATTTTTTTATAATTTAGGAAAAGGGTGGGTCCTACCCTAGGATTAGGGTTTAGGGAAAATAAATGAGGATAATAAAGGAGTTTTTCCCCCTCCATTCTCCTCATTCTTTCATCTATGTTTTCTTGAGCTTGGAGAGGAGGAGAGATAAAATGAGAGCTTGGAGAGTGCATATTTGTAAGATCTCAGAGGAGAGAGAAAAGGAGAGCTTGGAGAGTGCATATTTGTAAGATCTCAGAGGAGAGAGAAAAGGAGAGCTTGGAAGAGTTAGCAAAGAGGAGCTTGTAGGAGAGAAAAAAGGCAACCATCTCTCTCAAGGTTCAGCTTTCAAGTTTCAATAGCTAAATAGGTAAGTCGAAACTCCAACTCCCTCATTTCTTTGGTTTAAATTTGTTAAATCTTTATGATTTTTTCTCCTCTCCTAATATTTCACATTCCTTATTCTCTCTCATTTCGTTGTAGGTTGTTCATATAAAACTTGAGTAAAATGGTCTTCTTTTGGTTTATCATTCCTTTTTTGGTTCTCATGGTCTTGTCGGTGAATATGCATCAAAGGGAAGAAGAGGATAGTGGTAATTCTCATGATGACCTAGCATATAATTATGGTGAAGGGTTTGAAGAGGATGAAGAGGGTGAAGAGGGAAATGAAGGTGGAAAACATGCAATGTTTCCCTTGTGGAAATTTGTTGCAAAATTTGAGGAGAAAGGTGGTGGAACTGTTAAATGTTTTTATCCCCGAGACTATCATAATGGAAAACATTTTTCTGGTTCATATACCCATGTGAGGATGCATATTTGCAGTGTAATGCATAATGATGATAAGAAGGGTGCCGTTGGGATCACAATTTACACTAAGGTGTTGAAGGAAGAGAGATAAAAATACAAAAATATAGAGGACTTTCCACAAAAAAAACATGGTAAAAACAAAATCTTTAGTTTGATGCCTCATCTTAATTTGGTGGCCCACATATCCATCTCCTCATGGTTCTGGAACCTCTGGATCTACAAGAACAATAACAAAATTCCTTGATAGGAGGTAGGGATGAGGTGGATGCAAAAGTGGTCTAGTTTCTTTATTCTTGTGGTATCCCATTCATTCAATGTTCTTTGCTCCCCCTATTGTCATGATCTTGTCAAGGGAATCAATGAATCCCATAAAGGATACAAGAGCCGCTCCCATGAGAAATCTAGAACTATGTTACTTGATAGGGAAAGAGAAAAAATTCAAAGAGATCTAACACATTTTACAAATCATTGGGGGACTTTTGGGTATCCATTGTATTAGATGGCTGGACAAATGTTAGAAATCAACGTTTGATCAATGTTCATGGTGTTTCTTCTACCAGTGCAATGTTTCTTGTAACACATGACTCATCCTCAATCATTGTGTTATCACTCCAAGAAACTCTTTGGGGTTGTAGGCCAAAGATGCTTGGTAACTCAAGAATATGGTAAATTTGGTATGCTTGGATCAATGGGATAACTTAATGGCTAATGAGAAGAACAACTTATCATGCATTCGAATAAGACAATTCTTTTAGAAATCAATAATCGGATAAAGTAATTGGAATAGGGTATGAAGAACACTAATCTAGATAACCAAGTACATTAACATGCAGGGTCATACAAGATAGTAAGAGATCCTTTAATTCAAATTCATGAGCTAAATAAGAAAATAACAGTTCTTAAAAGCTAAGCTAAACTAAATCAAAGTACAGAGTAATGCAACAGATGAAGAAATCTAACATTGGTAGAAAAAGAAGACTGTGATTCATATCAAGATAAGTTTCTAAGTACATGAGCCAAAATGTATCCAGGATTGAACGCCCCTTTAGTTCCTCTTATGTCTTGAGCTTTATAGCTTTACAATACAGTTTTCAGATCCTAAAAGAATGGATTAGATATGCTAAAGATAGAAAGTCAAAACTGATTTACAAAAGATAAGGAATGATCCTCAAAATGAGGTCAATTCCACATTTCATGGTCTTCAGATGATGTAGAATCCCTATGCAGTGCAGATAAGCCTTCCAAGGTTATTTGATGACTCTTAAGAAAGATGAAATTCGAATTTGCTAATTTTGGAAAAAACCCTGATTTGTTGCCTCCAAAATAGGTGTCAAAACCAACTTGAATACCTTTTCTAACACTTTTACATCAAAAGTGGATCTTATATCTGACTCTATAATTCAAAATCTATCCATTAAAAGTTTTTTCAAGAGATTCGAATTAGTAAAACTTCGATCTGGGAAAAATTTCACCAAATCTAGCCATCTTAGGTTTCACCAGCTAATTCACCTTACGATCTGTTAGTTAGCTGGTAAAAGCTCTTATTTTCACCAGCAAACTGGTTATAATTTCTCCTTTTGCACTGGTGAAAGTTCTGTCTTGGTCAAAAAGGAAATATTCAAAATGAGTATACTCTTCCTCCATGGATGCCATATGTTCCTTTAGAATTTGAACCAAATTCTTTATTGTCTTCTTCAATTTTCTCCATATAAATTGACAAAGAGTTTTTTGTTCATCTGTATTGATACTGTGACTTTCTTTACCTGTGCTTAGCTGCTAACACATTTATGCTTTGATTTAGGTATTGACAGTGGATATCTTACAGCTCGATGTGAAACATCTGCTCCAAAGCCAATTTAAGAGAATTAATGTCAGCAGGGTCAATTAGGCACAAATAATCTTGTTTGAACCATTCAAACTTCTCAATATCAATGCATCGAAGATAATGGTTTGTGGGACACTCATAGAAGAAAAGAGACACATTTTTATATTATGTGCTCGAGAAATTAGTTTTGATGTTTCCTTGCAAAATGCAATAGCTACAGGATGACTTCCACTTGGCATGTTGATCCATAAAAACTTGAAGCTTTTGCTTGAAGCATCATCCAGTTTGAAGACCCTCACTACCCTGTCTGCACAAGCTATTGCCAAACTTTGGCCATCTGATGTGAAACAAAGCCATGTGACTACATCACCATGTCCCTTCTGCATATTCATATCCAAAGGATGGTGACGTTGCCCCTTGTCAGCAGCAGAAACATGAGACTTGGAATGAGAATGATATTTTTTATTAGTGTGGGTTGAAGGCTTGGAAGCTCTATCGTTATTGGTGATCTCTGGAGGCAATTAAGCCACTGCCATCTTCACTTCATTGTGTTTTATTCTCAGATAGAAAGTGAAGAACAATGCTACCGATAACCTACCAATAAGACCCAAAATTAAAATGCCCATCGGCGGAGATGCTAGTATTTCCATTAAAGAAGAAGACATTGCCAATAAGATTAATTCTCGCACCAAATGATCTCTGGAAACCTTCAGAATCTAATAAGATATCAACACACAGCACCAAACGAACTTTTGGGTATCCTCACCAAGGGTTATCTCCATCAATTTCCTGTGATCTGGAAGAAAACAAAACAAACAAATGATCTGCAAACACACTTCTGCTCTCTGTTGTTTGCCTTTTTGCTCCCATGAAGAAAACGTGTTGTTGCTTTGGCTGAGCACATGGCTTGATTAGTGGCTTGATTCCTGGCTTGAGTTTTAAGGTTTGACCCGTGACTTTGAGTGTCGACTAATCGCTGTTAGTGAACTAAGACTCACTATTTACAAAATTGACACCTGCACCAAACCTTACATGATACATTTACAAAACCCAATAACCGACACTTTTTAATGAGGTGGATAGGATAGGAGCTCGTGATTTATGACTTGACTTAGCACTGGGATTTATTTGATTTTGTAGCATGTCATAAGAATCAGGCTTGTGACTGTAGTTTGACTCGAGATTAGGCTTGAGGACTCAGCTTTGGCTTGGGGCCTTATATATGACTGTGCACTTTGACTTTGTATTGAACGCACTTGATGTGCAGACCTGGAACTTAGCATATATGAACCTATATATTTCTTTGGCCATAATATGAGATATAAAACATAAAAATAAAACAATGATATATTTTTTATGTTTTATAATCTCTATAGCATAGACTAGAGAAAAATAAATGACATTTATTTGTATCTTGTATTGCAGGTCTAGAGGTATAGAAACATAGGATTTGTGAGCAGAGTAATCAAACAGGAGCTTAATGAACACTATGAAATTTAGGATACTGGAAAAGAGACTGAAGACAATGATAAATCAATTGAATATTGATGGAAATACTCATCAAAATACCAGTGTGTTTTTTATCGCTGACAACTGGCTCCAACTAGGATGGATACCTCCCTGTGAGGTTTCTGAGAACCTAGTAGTTCCAGTAACCTTTAGCATTGGGCATGGAGTCATCTAGCCTGTGCAATTGTTCCTCTGCAAACATGCAGCCTATTTGTAGCTTGCTTGTAGCTTGCCTGTAGCCTGCCTGTAACTTGCCCTGCTTATTTATGAGCTCAACAACTGAAAAGATCTAGCTGCTCATATGCTGAGCTTATTCTTCTGCCTACTCCTACTCTACCCTAACCAGTTTCTCAAATTGGTTAAGTAAAGGAAAATTTCCATAGCAACCATCCAATTAATTTTAATACTGAAATGATTTCATCATCCTTACTGATCAATATTTGATGCTTGAAATGTAAAAGTAGTGACAAAAAATTATTTACAACACCAAAATCCTCTAGAAAAACTGACAAATTTAAAAAATCTGAAAACTCCATCTTCCTTGAAACATATGATTCTATGAAGGCTGCCACTGGGTCTTTTAGACACATTTCTAAAACATGCTGAACTTCGGGAAGCAATTGTATATTTATAGCAGGTTCATGTCCAACCATGACTGTTCCTTTGCTAAAAGATTTATGATTTTCTGATTCTTTTATGCTTTCCTTGTGATCATTAAACACTATGGATTCTTCTTCAGAACATCGCTCAGGGGATGATGATCGAGAATGGTTTGAATAACAAAACGTATGATTAGATATAAACATGTAATTGTCTATGTAGTCATTTGTTACCATGGGTACAACAGGTTTTGAAAACTGATCATAATTCTTACTCGAGTACCTGTCTTTGGAATGCTTTGTCAATGTTGAGGAATCTGATTCACAATCTGAGATGATTCTAGTTGCTTGTTGTTTTTCTAAAACTACCCCATAGTCATTATCTTCTTGCTCAAAGTTTGTGCTTAACTGACATTCTGTTGGTCCAAGTAGACAATGATTTTCAACCTCAACCTATTCTGGGATTCTCCTTGAAGCACAAATGTTCTCTTCCACCTCTAAAGCATCTTCAAACAAAACACTTAATGATGGAGATTTCCTTTCTAATAAAAGAAGGGAAAGTTATGAATGGAGACCCATGACATAATATATCATGGTAGTTGTTTCTGAAGGCCAGATCTCTAAAGGCATGTCATGAAAGCTGTTGCAAAATCTCCGATTGAAAACAGGCAAAGATTCACCATGTTCTCTCTTCAAGGCATAGAAATCAGCAAGGTATAGATCCGGTGATTTGTGATCACCCCAATACTTAATGAATACATTGGAGAACTCGATCCAAGAACCAATAGAATCAGTTCTCAAACTTTTAAACCAAACAACAACGTCTTTGATTAAAGTTTTAGCAAAATATCTCATGATGACATCTTCATGAACAATCTGAAAATGATCGATAAAATCCAAAAAGGATCCCAGGTGCCTCTCAGACAAAGCTTGGTTCTCACCGGAAAACCAAGGGATATATTCATAACAGTTATCAGGATAAGGATGAAGAAGAGAGGGTAGCTTTAAAGGCTTGAACATCTTCGTTCTGATTTTAATTTGAAAAGCAATGGGATGAACAAGTTAATGATCAGGTTCATCAGTAATGCCAAAAGGTATTGAGCTCTCAATAGGTTTGGAATCAATTTCAATCTTCACAAAGTCGGAAGGGTGATCAGATTCAAGAAGAATGGGAATGCTAGACTCATCTTTAGGAACAGGTTGTGATGAGGATACTGAATCAACATCTACAATCTAGGGATGCAGGATTTCCTCTTCTAAAGAAGGGTATATATAATAAGGATGATGATTTTCTGAATATACAAAACAAAAAATGATCCTCTTTATCCACTTAGGAAATAACATAAAAGAACTGATAAAGAAAAACAATAGTTCATGAAGCAAACTGATGATCTGGTACCTGGATTTCAAATTCATCTCCTTCATCTTCTGATAATCTTTGTTGGATCAACAACAAGTGTTGCTGGTGGCTTTTCTGAATTTGTTCTGGTATGAGCTCTTTTCGGAGCCACTTTGTTGCAATGGAGTCGCCATATAGATGATTACAACCAAGTATATGTCCAAGCTTTGTCTATCATCAAAGTTGGATCTATGTCGTCTCCCAAGGAAGTTGAGCTTCAATCTCCTCTCCCTGGAAACGATGCCAATTTGTTATCAGTCCAAGAAACTCTTTGGGGTTGTAGGACAAAGATGCTTGGTAATTCAAGAATATGGTAAATTTGGTATGCTTGGATGAATGGGATAACTTAATGGATAATGAGAAGAACAACTTATCATGCATTCAAATAAGACAGTGCTTTTAGAAATCAATAATCGGATAAAGTAATTGGAATAGGGTATGAAGAACACTAATCTAGATAACCAAGTACATTAACATGTAGGGTCATACAAGATAATAAGAGATCCTTTAATTCAAATTCATGAGCTAAATAAGAAGATAACAGTTCTTAAAATCTTAGCTAAACTGAATCAAAGTACAGAGTAATGCAACAGATGAAGAAATCTGACATTGGTAGCAAAAGAAGACGATGATTCATATCAAGATAAGAGTCTAAGTACATGAGCCAAAATGTATCTAGGATTGAACCCCCCTTTAGTTCCTCTTATGTCTTGAGCTTTATAGCTTTACAATACAGTTTTTAGATCCTAAAAGAGTGGATCAGATATGCTAAAAATAGAAAGTCAAAACTGATTTACAAAAGATAAGGAATGATCCTCAAAATGAGGTCAATTCCACATTTCATGGTCTTCAGATGATGTAGAATCCCTATGCAGTGCAGATAAGCCTTCCAAGGTTGTTTGATGACTCTTAAGAAAGATGAAATTCGAATTTTCTAATTTTGGAAAAAACCCTGATTTGTTGCCTACAAAATAGGTGTCAAAACCAACTTGAATACCATTTCTAACCCTTTTACATCAAAAGTGGATCGTAGATCTGAATCTATAATTCAACATCTATCCATTAAAAGAGTTTTCAAGAGATTTGGATTAGTAAAACTTCGATCTGGGAAAAATTTCACCAAATCTGGCCATCTCAGGTTTCACGAGCTAATTTGCCTTACGATCTGCTAGTTAGCTCGTGAAAGCTTTGCTTTTCACCAGCTAACTGGTTATAATTTTGCCTTTTGCGCTAGTGAAAGTTTCTGTCTTGGTAAAAAAGGAAATCTTCAAAATGAGTATACTTTGCCTCCATGGATGCCATCTATTCCTTTAGAATTTGAACCAAATTCTTTATTGTCTTGTTGAATTTGCTCCATATAAATTGACAGAGAGTTTTTTGTTCATTTGTATTGATACTGTGACTTTCACATTTATTCTTTGCTTTAGGTATTGACAGTGGATATCTTACAGCTCGATGTGAAACATCTACTCCAAATCCAATTTAAGAGAATTAATGTCAACATGGTCAATTAGGCACAAATAATCTTGTTTGAACCATTCAAACTGCTCAATATTAATGCATCAAAGATAAGGGTTTGTGGGACACTCAGAGAAGAATAGAGACACATTTTTATATTATGTGCTCCAGCAACTAGTTGTGATGTTTCCTTGCAAAATGCAACAACTACAGGATGACTTCCACTTGGCATGTTGATCCGTAAAAACTTGAAGCTTTTTCTTGAAGCATCATCCAGTTTGAAGACCCTCACTACCCTATCTGCACAAGCTGTTGCCAAAATTTGGCCATCCGATGTGAAACAAAGCCATGTGATTGCATCATCATGTCCCTTCAGTGTATTCAGATCTAGAGGATGGTGATGTCACCTCTTGTCAGCAGCAAAAACGTGAGACTTGGAATGAGAATGAGATTTGTTCTTAGCGTGCGTTAAAGGCTTGGAAGCTCTGTCGTTATTGGTGATCTCTGGAGGAAATTAAGACACTGCCATATTCACTTCATTGCATTTTCTTCTCAGATAGAAAGAGAAGAACAATGCTACCGATAACCTACCAATAAGACCCGAAAGTAAAATGCCCATCGGCGGAGATGCTAGTATTTCCATTAAAGAAGAAGCCATTGCCAATAAGATTAATGCTCACTCCAAATGATCTCTGGAAACCTTCAAAATATAATAATCTATCAACACACAACACCAAATGAAATCTTGGGTATCCTCACCAAGGGTTATCTCTATCAATTTCCTGTGACCTAGAAGAAAAAAAACAAACAAATGATCCTCAAACACACTTCTGCGCTCTGTTGTTTGCCTTCTTGCTCCCATGAAGAAAACGTGTTGTTGCTTTGGCTGAGCACATGGCTTGATTAGTGGCTTGAGTTTTAAGGTTTGACCCGTGACTTTGAGTGTCGACTAATAGCTGTTAGTGAAATAAGAATCACTATTTAAAAAATTGACACCTGGGCCAAACCTTACATGATACATTTACAAAATCCAATAACCGACACTTTTTGATGAGGTGGATAGGATAGGAGCTTGTAATTTATGACTTGACTCAGCGCTGGGCTTTATGTGATTTTGTAGCATGTCATAAGAATCAGGCTTGTGACTGTAGTTTGACTCGAGATTAGGCTTGAGAACTCGGCTTTGGCTTGGGGCCTTATATATGACTGTGCACTTTGGCTTTGTATTGAACACACTTGATGTGTAGACCTAGAAATTAGCATATATGAACCTATATATTTCTTTGTCCATAATATGAGATATAAAACATAAAAATAAAGCAATGATATATTTTTTATGTTTTATATTCTCTATAGCATAGACTAGAGAAAAATAAATGACATTTATTTGTATCTTGTATTGCAGGTCTGGAGGTATAGAAACAAAGGATTTGTGAGCAGAGTAATCAAACAAGAGCTTAATGAACACTATGAAGGTTAGGATAATGGCAAAGACACTAAATAAAATGATAGATCAGTTGAATATTGATGGAAATACTCATCAAAATACCAGTGCATTTTTTATCGCTAACACATTGCATCTTCTCAAAAGATTGAACAGATCCTATTGAAAACCATTAATTATGTTGGCCCTTCTAATGTGACTCAAGTAATCACTGATAATGCAACAGATTGTAAGGGAGCAGGTACAATCATTGAGTGAGCTCATCCACACATCTTTTGGTCTGGGTGTTTGGTGCACACCTTAAACCTTTTGTTGCATGATATTTTCAAGCATAAAGAACACAGATGGATTAATGACTTGTACAAAAGAGGGAAGAAACTCATCAAATTTGTCACATGTCATACAAGGGTCACTTACTTTTATGGCACTTTTTCCAGGTTGCAACTACTTAAGGTTGCAACTACTTAAGGTTGCAGCTACTTAAGGTTGCAAGAACTAGATTTGCTAGATATTACATAACCTTAAGGCGCCTATTGAAGGTGAGACAAGATTTGGGTACTATGGTGATGAGTGATGCATGGGATGAAATGAGCAATGATAGAGAAGGTTCTAATGTAGTGAAGGAGACATTTCTTGACAATTAGTTTTGGTCACAGGTGTTGGGCTCTAAAGATGTCCTAAAACAACCTTAGTTTAACATTAATTTATCAACCATGGATTCATCTTTTATTTAAAGAATATCAACAAAGTTTATGTAGATAACTATAGAGGCTAAATTGTGTATTCAAAAAAAATCTAAGTTTATCAACAATCAAGTTCCTTGCACATTTAGTAAGACTTTGAAAATAAGATATTTACTCAAAAAAATTATAATCTAATTTATAACATGATGTAAATTAAAGGCATTAACTAAATTGCTGAATTTATCTAACAAAGAAACAATAATTGAATCTATGAAAATGCTTAATGAACTGATCTACCATGACTATTTAATCTGCTAGAAAGAAACAACTAAGTACTGTAAATTGAGAAGGAACAACAAATGCAAAATTTAAATCAAAGGAGCAACAAATGTAAATTTAATAAAGGGACAGCGCGTGTAAAAATGAAAGGAACTGTCAAGCAATAAACTACAATGATGGAAACTGGAACAATAATCAATAACAGTCAAATAGAGAATTTATATTTTGTGATCAAACAACATAACTAATCTATAAAAACATCAACACACTCATGCATTTATCTTAGTTATTGCAAAAGAGATTTAAATCACAGAACTGAAATCAAATCGATACAATTACAGATTGAGACAATAACTCCTTCAGACTGGGCCCTTGGTCTTTGGAAGCATTGCTGCTAGAAACTCAGTATGAAAAAATGGTAAAAATGCTCAAAGCTTCTATTAACTCCATAACTGGTACAACATTTACAAAATACTGCATGTACAAAGGAATTCAGAGATCCGAATGCTTGGATAAATTTCTTAGTTGTCTCTCTATGGTTCATTAACCTCTATATTACAATGATATGGGTAAATTAAGCTATCCTGAGGATCAAGAGATCCTCAGGATTTCTTTTACTATTTAAAAGATTACAAAGTAAAGAATCAATCTTCCGCAAAACCACTTTTGTGCCTAATTTCTTCAACCTCCAATAGTCTACACATCTTCAGAATCTCCTTAGCTATCTTGAATTTAAAAATATTTATCCATTCTTGCAATAAAATCAAACAATTCAAACTGAATTTTAGAATTTATCTAATATCACTTAATAATATTTCTAGAAGACTTTTTAATCATTTTCTATCCTAATAATTTCTAATTAATAGATAAGTCAATCAAGATTATATCATAAACCATGGGAATAAGGATGATATTTGTACCTTTTTCTCAACTCAACATACCCCCTAGCTTACCTTCTTGCATGTCCTCATGCAAGTAAAGATTTTACATGTAAAGCAGTGATGTTGAAAGGAGGAGAGGTCGGTTCACCAGGTCTCCTGAACCCATTCTTAATTCTGAGCTCTTCAAAAGAAGCTTCTTCTTTCTTCCTATTAATTTGATAATCACTCTGGTAACCTTCTAAGGGATACCAAATAATAGGAGGACTATATCTGCACCCAATCTAGGCAGGTCCTTCATCCAAGATCATTTTGGTATATCTCTCCAACCTTAAGGTAGCTGCATGAAATTTTTTGAAACCAAAGGGTTCCCTACTATTGACTGCATTTGGGGAGGCATCCCATCTTAGTTTGGAAGAAGAAATATCTTCTTCTTTAAGCCCCCTAAAATATGGTAGACCTGAACATACAACCTGAGGTGGATAGGAGCTAAAGAGACTACAACCCCCTCCCTCTTCATGAATGTCCAGTGCTGCATAACAACTGTGAAGGATTTAGGAGGTTCCCCTCTGATCTAGAGGTCTAGGCCAGTCTCCCTTTTCATGAAAGTCTTATGTTCTTTATCCCATTTGGTTTGGTTCTTGGTAAAGGACAAAAATGCTTGAAACTGTAAGTCTCTAATGAAAGGATTAGGGTTATCTTTTCTGTTTTCTCCTAGGATGAAGTTGTGGAGGTGCAAATCACACATAAAGTATTGAATTCCTTCTTCTTGTTTTCTAAAGCAAGAAACAAACTCAAAAACAATGGTGAACTCAAATCGTTTTCCTGCTCTTATAGCTTTTACCCTTAGCAACAAATAACGCTCTAATAAAAATAAGGTATAGTTGGTAGCAGGAGCCCTACAGGCTACTATATCAGAATAGACAAAGAAAATTTCTTTGATTTGCTCCAAAGCTTTATCTAATTGGCCCTGTACTTTATTTACCTTTCCTTGATCTCTGGTGAGCTTAGCAAAAGTCTCGTTTTTTGTTGCTGACATAGATTGAAGTTGTTTAACAACTTTTTGATGCTCTGCCATAGTTACCATATCACTCCTGCATTGAGTCAGGGTCTGTTGGGTTTGCACCAACTCTACCTCTAACTTGTTGATGAAAACACTCTGTTCAGGAGATTGAAATGCCTCCTTAGTCTGAACAAATATCTCTTTTGTTTCTAGGGAATCTGTCTGGATATCTGCATCAATTGTCTCGAAAGGAGCAGGGAAATCTGTAGGAAGCACTCCCTCAGTTTGAACAGTTGTTTCTTCTACTGCTGGAATCTTTGTTTGAGTCTCTACCTCTATTGTTTCCAATGGGGAAGACGATTATGTCTATGTTGCAAAAGAAATGGTATGGATTGTCCTCCTAGGAAGTGGGTTCCTTCCCTCTGTTCTAGGTCTTTTGGATTTCTTCCTCTCATAGGCCTTATCAACTTGCTCCAAATGTTTCCTTAATTCTTTAATTATTTCTTTGAGTCTACCAACTTTCTTCTTTAGTACTTTAATTTATTTAACCCTTCTCCTCAACATCTTGTTTTCCTGTTTCAATTTTCTGATTTTATTGTGGCTTTTGCCTACTATTTTCTGTTTATGGGGAATGTCAAGTTTTTCCTCACCTTGATCAACTAATGATTGTTCCCCTGTTTCTTTTGTGTTCTCTATCTATTCTAAAGGGATGTTTACCTCAATGTGAGGTTCTGTATGTGTTGTATCTTCGAGGAATGACATCTTTATGTGAGGGAGGTCCAAGGCAGGGTTTGAAGAAAAATTTTGTGCTTGGTGTTCTTCAGACTTGCTTGTGTCTTCGGTAACTGATGTCCCTAAATTCCCCAAAAATTGAGTCATTTCTACCTCATAACTTTTGAAAAACTATTCTATAAGGTTTTCAAGTGATGGTTGTTCTGTCTGTGCATTGTCTTGAGTGTCTTGTGAGGGTTGTTCTTTCTACATAGCTTCCTGAATGTTTTTAGGTTGAATTGTCTTTTTTTCTGCTTCTTCTTTTCATAGTAGAGATTTCAGGGACAACAATTCTTCTTTTTATTCTCTTCTTTGATGTTTCTTCTTGTTTGGTCTGGGTTTCTGCCGGCTGGCTGGGGTCTGCTTCAATTTCACACTGGGGTAGTGGAGTTTTAATTTGGACACTGCCTCCTTCTTCCTAAGATGTCTCAATTCTCTGTGAGGGGTTTTCTTGGTGAATTTTGGGTTGTTCGATTTGTAGGGGCCTATCGGCCTCGATTAGATCACCCCAAGTTATTTGAGTTTGGCTTAAGGCCCTGTTTACTATTATCTTTACTAGTCCATGGTGACTAATTATAGTGACAGGATCCTTAACCTTCTGAGTTCTTGCACCAACTTCATGTAACATGGCATTTAGAAAAAATGGAAAATTTATTACTAACCTTTGTTTTAGTGCTGCTAACAATTTGAGGTGGCGCAGTCGCACCACATCTTACCTCCCATCACATGTGATATAAATTTGTATTACTCTTGATAGATCCCTCCATGGCTCGCTGAAAGCACTGAGGTTGAGTCCCTTCCCCTTTTTATTGAGTTCTTCTCTGGTATCTACAAAAGATTCCAAAACCTCCTTGAGAATTGTATACTTCTCGGTCCACTGTATGCCTTTGTTGGGGAGGCCTGTAACCTCCGCTATAATTTCCACAGTGATCGAAATTCATATATCTTGGATCACAAAGATTCCTCTTTGCAAGTTCTGAAATAATGCTAGTGTGGTATTCGTGTCATATCCTTGCAATCTGTTGGATTACTCTGTCCACCCCAGACGATGTAAAATTTCCCTTTCCTAGTCGGTTACCTACAACAATGTGGGTTCTCGGCATACACTTCATCCACCCATGTCTTCTGTGAGTAGATGAGGGCAAATATTGTTCCCTGCTACAGCTTAGTTTGACCAACCTTTGAAACAATATCACTAGAAATAAAAAATATCATAGAACAACAAATGTGTATAAAAATGTGAGTTTTCCCATTTATTGCAATCATTATGATCTATTGGTAAATGTGAAGAATATTCGCCCCTCATGAATGGAAAGGTCGACCTCAACCATTGAAATGTGTGAGTGTAATTGATGCAGGAGCATCGTACAAAGCCAAAGCACACACCTAGCCAAAGGAACAGCTGGACGCGCAGATGGCAAAAAGTGGCATGTTTTTATGAAAACATTGTAAATTTTGAAGTCTGAAGCATTAATGTAATAATTAGGAGAAGCATACTTGCATTTATGTCTTGAAGATATGAACAGATCCAGAGGAATTACTCTCATCTATAGAATTTAATAGGAATTTAAGTCAGTTAAATGTAAAGTAGGTAGATATGAATGTTAGATTAGACAGTTTAGAAGTGTAGGAGGGAAAACAGATATAGACACCCTCACCCTTGTATCATTGTAACAGAGAATATTATGATCATTCATAATTTATAAGATGTATAGCTATAACAGAGAGCTGTAGAGAAAAACCCATGTACAGGAGCACTTGAGTTAATATATGAAGCTTTGACTCAACTTTCATGGTGTTATGATGCTTACTGTTTACATTTGTTGAATGGTATGTTTACAGTTGATTTGTTTCTCTGTTATGCATTTGTTTCAATGTTGCATTATGTGTATGCTTTCATGGTGAATGTATGAAGTCTGAGAGAGGAGAAGAGTGAGTTTCAATTGTTTCTCTTCATAAGAATTCATGCAAGGAGTGCAGTGAATGTATGCAAGGTGTGTGTTGACGAAGGTCTGAGTTTTATCTCAGAAATCTCAGGAGAGATATTGTTGTTTCTCATACTCGCAGAAGTGCAGGTGAAGCACAGAGCTGTGCAAGGTGTGCACAGGCTGGTTGAGGTCATAGAATTTATCAACTAAGGAGAAGGTTGAAGGACTACTATTGTAAAGAGTGCATAGGGTCAAAGACTCAAATAAACAGAAGTTATTTGAAAGTTTGCTGCAAGGAGTGCGAGCAGGAACCCTTTTGGAAGGCTTGAGTTTGCAAGTGAAACCTCAGAAGAGATAATGCCTTTGAAGTGTTCAAAGGGAGATAGAGATTGAAACTGTCATATAGAATTTAAGTTCAGGAGGGAGAACATTCAGTCGTTAGTCAGAGGTCATTGAAGCATGAATCAGACGGTCAGAATTCCCTGTGGGGAGCTCGTGAAATCGTGAGGAGCCTTTGTGAAGAAAGTGCGAAGTTGCGAGAGTCATTGGATTTGGAAGAGTTGCAAGGTGGTTAGAGACTGGTGAAATCCATCACCCAAGATGCGAGGGTCAATATGAGCCATTGATTCATTTCAACCCATGTTGTTGGATCATTTCGTGAACTCAGCCCTTAAAATTAGTATGTTTCCGTATGCATGCTCCCTAAGATTGCATATTCAGATTACTCACAATGTCAAAGTGAAACGTACATATGCGGGTATCATAAACTAGGGGACTATCTGACTTACTGACTTACTTAGGAAGCAGACTTATTGGAGGGCAGACAGGGGTTGAATGAATTGGATTTCGACTACAGAAGTCACGAAGTGCCGAGTGTCGAGGGCTCATGTGAACAACGTGTCACAACTGATAGGTGGGGCCATGTAGTTGACAAGTGGCATAACATCAAGCACCCAGGGAAAAGTGGAAGCGGTGAAAGGTGGAGGACACAGGTCGCCTGGGAAGGAGTCAACCATTGTTGAGTTATTGCGTCTCGGAGATTCGTGAAGGAGGAGCATGAGGACTCAACACTCCAACTCGTGAATTTGTGAGTTGTGAGGGGTGCTAGAGTTAGGCCCTAACTAGTGGTCATTGGTAGAGGCACTAGCAAGGAAGGGGCCATACTCATATCGCACTCTCGAGTATCAGGGGTTTGGAGTCAAGTGTCTTCAATTCACAAACTCGCGATATCATGAGTCACGAAAGGTGCTTGTGCTAAGGCCCAGATTGTGGTCATGTGGAGGCAAAGACTCACACCTGGTGCACGTGGTGTAGGTGGAGTTTTTGTGAAGGACATGTGGATTGGATTCGTTGAAGGTTTTCAACAAGGAACCAAAGGAGCCACTTCGTCCCAAGGAGAATTCAAAACGATCTTGTGTGGATCTCGGAAAAAGGGTTGGGGGTCTGTGTCAGAGTGGTATCAGAGCCCAGAACAAATTCTTTTCTTTCTATAGTAGAGAGAAGGGAGAAAATTTTATAGCCATGTCGCCGAGAAGAAGAGATAGGCCAATGCCTGATCCAGCAGTGGAAAGAGAAATGCGCAAATTACGTGCTAGGCTTGATGCTATGGAGATAGCACAAAGGCACACAGTCGATGCTGGGGATATCAGTGAGGATGAAAGTGAAAATGAAGCTAGAAATGAAGGAGAAGAGGTTGCAATCAAAGATGCTGCAGAAAAATGCCTATTCAGGGTTGTTGCAAGGATAGGTGCTAGAGCAAAAATGGACATTCCAGTGTATGAGGGACACTTGGATGTTGAAGAAATTCTAGACTGGATTAGAGCTCTAGACAAATAATTTGACTACGAGGATGTCGAGGAAGACAAGAAAGTAAAACATGTTGTTACTAGACTTAAAGGGCATGCAACACTATGGTGGGATGTACTGCAGGCTGACAGGCGCTGGAAGGGAAAGCAGAAAATCAAAAGCTGGGATAGAATGGTTGCAAAGATGAAAGACAAATTTATACCCAAGGATTATCAAATCACTCTGTTTCGAAGGATGCATAATTTGAGATAGAAGTTGATGTCAGTGAAGGAATACACTGAAGAATTCTACAAGATAAACATCAGAGCAGGTCATCGGGAAAGCGATGATGAAAAGGTTGCCAGGTACATGAATGGTCTACGATATGAAATTCAATATGAGATGAGCATGATGACCATTCAAAAAGTGGAAGATGCTTATCAGATAGCTTTGAAAGATGAAGATAAGCTAAGCCAAAAGCAAGGTCAAAGAGGCCGAGGTAGAAGTCAAGCCAGAGGAAAAACAATTTCCCAAGACAGGATTCAGAGACCTAAGGAAGAGGGAAAGAAACCTCAAACTCAACCTGAAAGAGGAGGAAGCTCACAAGGAAGGCAGTATTTTGATAGGAATACTTTTCCTCGAGCTAGAGGAAGAGGCAGAGGAGGTGAAGTAAAATGCTTTGTCTGTGGAAAAATCAGACATAAATCCTATGAGTGTCCAGATAAGAAGAAATATGGTGGTGAAACTCACATTGCTGAAGCTCAAGGATGGAATGTTGAGGCAAAATATGTCAAGGGCGGAAGATCCTTAATGACGAGGAAAGTTCTCTTGAAGCCAGAGAAGGAGGCAGAGAACCCAACCCAAAGAAACAGTCTGTTTCAGACTGCTTGCAAAACCAAAGACAGGGTATGCAAGGTCATAGTGGATAGCGGTAGCATAGACAATATCATATCTACAGAGATGGTAGAAAAGCTGGAACTGGAGACTATTGTACATCCAAGCCCGTACAGAGTTTCGTGGCTACAAAAAGGACATCATGTAAATGTCACTAAACAATGCTTAGTTGAATTTAAAATAGGAGGATATAAAGATGAAATATTATGTGATGTCATTCCCATGGATGTTTGTCATCTATTGCTGGGTAGACCATGGAAATATGACAAAAACGTAGTTCATGATGGGAGAAGGAACACATACACCCTGGAGAAAAATGGTAGGACACACATGTTGCTGCCAATTAAGGATAAAGAGGTGAAAACAAATATGAGAAACATTGTACTTATCATGAGTGGGAAGGAACTTCTTAATGAGGTTAAGAAGAAGGAAGACACACAATTTATTGTGGTCAGGAAGCCCAAAATTGTTTTGACCAGTATGAGAATAGATGATTTACCAGAAAAAATCCAGGAGTTGCTGGGACAGTTTGCTGATATAGTAGTGGATGAACTACCTTGTTCGTTGCCACCTATCAGGAGTATAAGTTATCATATCAATATTATACTTGGAGCCAGCTTATCGAACAAAGAAGCATATAGGTTGACATCGCAGGAAAATGAAGAAGTTAAGAGACAGGTCTAGAACTTAATGGACAAAGGATTGATTCGAGAAATCTTGAGTCCATGTGTTGTTCCGACAATGCTCAGCCCAAAGAAAGATGGAGGTTGGAGAATGTGTACAGACTCAAGGGTGATCAATAAGATTACCATCAGATACAGATTTCCATTACCAAGGATGGACGACTTGATGGATTGCTTGTGTGGAGCAAGATTTCTTTTAAAGATTGATTTGAAAAGAGGATATCATCATATTCAGATGAGACAAGGTGATGAATGGAAGACAACATTCAAGACGAATGAGGGGCTATATGAATGGCTTGTCATGCCATTTGGCTTAACGAATGCGCCTAGTACTTTCATAAGGTTGATGAATGAAGTCTTGAAGGATTTCATTGGGAAATTCACCATTGTATATCTTGATGATATATTAATTTTCAGCAAGACAGAAGCAGAACACTTAAAGCATTTAGTTGCAGTAATGAGGAAATTACAGCAAGAGAAATTGCTGATTAATATGAAGAAATCATTATTTATGAGGACATAACTCATTTGTTTTGGTTTTGTTATCTCTGCAAATGAATTGAAAATGGATCCAGAAAAGATAAAGGTGATTAAGAATTGGCCATCGCTGAAGAGCATGTCTGAAGCTTGAAGATTCCATGGTTTGGCTAGCTTCTATAGGAAATTCATCTGAAAATTTAGTGGAATTAGTGTGCTGATGATGGATACGGTGAAGAAAAGACATAAATCTTTTCACTGGACAGAGGAAGCAGAGAAGAGTTTTAATCTGCTGAAGAACAAGATCACTGATCAACCAATTCTGGTTTTGCTAGATTTCAGCAAGACATTCTAGGTCAGGCATGATGCGAGTGGATTTGCAATTAGAGTAGTCTTGAGCCAAGATGACAGGCTAGTCATATATTTCAGTGAAAAACTGAATGAAGAGAAGATTAAGTACTCCACATATGACAAAGAATTCTATGCAATCATACAAGCGTTGAAGAAATGGAGACACTATTTGGTTCCCAAAGAGTTTGTTTTGTACAGTGATAAACACTTTTTGCAATTTGTGACTCAACAGGAGAAGTTGAACCAAAAGCATGCTAAATGGGTTGAATACATGCAAAATTTTATTTTTTTGATTAAGCATTTTTTGGAACTGCTAGCAAAGTTGTTGATGATTTGAGCAGGAAATGTTTGCTTATGCAGGAATTTAGAGTCAAGACTTTAGGTTTTGATAACCTTAAAGAAATGTACAGGGATGATCCAAATTTTAAGGAGGCATATGAGGCATCTGAGAATCCAATTCTTAGAGACAGAAGACAATGGACTGAATACATGATCCAAGATGGATTATTGTTCAGGGGGAATCAACTATGTATTCCAAAATGCTCCATGAGGGAGAATTTACTGAAGGAAAAACACAATGGAGGATGGGCCGAACATTTTGGTCATGACAAGATGTTCTCAAAGTTGAATGGCTCATATTTTTGGCCAGGGATGAGGACAGATGTCAAGAAATTTGTGGACAGGTGCAAAATTTGTTAGCACGCGAAGGGAAAAAGGTAGAATACAGGGTTATACCAACCATTGCCCATACCTGAAAGGCCATGGGACGCAGTGAGCATGGATTTTATATTGGGACTACCAAGGACACAAAGAGGATTTGATTCAATCTTTGTGGTAGTCGACAGATTTTCAAAGATGGCACATTTCATACCATGCTAGAAAACCAGTGACGCAACTCATATTGTGAACTTGTTTTTCAAGGAAGTTGTCGGACTTCATGACTTGCCAAGGAGTACCGTTTCTGATCAAGATACCAAGTTCGTAGGAAATTTTTGGAGAACCTTATGGAAGAAGTTGGGGACAAGTTTGTCTTTCAGCTCAGCATATCATCCTTAGATGAATGGACAGACAGAGGTCGTAAATAGGAGCTTGGGAGATTTGTTAAGAATCTTAGTGACTGAACACCACAGTCATTGGGATCACATTCTGCCACAGGCAGAATTTTCTTACAATGATTCACTCAATAGAAGCACAAGGCAGAGTCCATTCCAAGTTGTATATGGAATACAACCAAGGGGAGTTTCTGAATTGAAAGATTCAGAACAAGTTGAATTCAGAAGTGCTAGTGCAGAGCACTTTGTAGAAGGAATGAAGGAGCTTCACAGCCGAATCAAGGAGCGATTGTAGAGTTCAAGTCAAGAATACAAGCATAGAGAAGATCAACACAGGTGAGAAATTCAATTTAAAGTTGGTGATATGATTCTTGCACATCTGAGGAAGGAGAGGTTCGCAACGGGAACATATAATAAGTTGAAGATGAAAAAGATTGGACCATGCAAGGTCATCAGGAAATTTGGGGCAAACACATATGATATTGAATTACTCGATGGGGTCAGAATCTCATGGATATTCAATGTCATGGATTTGTACCCTTACATAAATGAAGAAGCAAGAGCAGAGGATGAGAATAAAGAAATTCGATGGACAAAACAAGTGCCTGTAGCTGAAAAGCCATAGATGGAAAGCATAATTGACAAGAGGATTAGCAAAAAGACCAGGAGAAAGGAGTATTTTGAATACTTGGTCAAGTGGAAGGGACATCCAATTGAATATGCCAGTTGGGAGGATGAAGAAGAGATTCAAAAGCATGGACAGACCGTGCAAGAGCTCATGAATAGGAGTTCATGAAAATTTTCAAGCGAAGGAGTATGATGCAGGAGCATCGTACAAAGCCAAAGCACACGCCTAGCCAAAGGAACAGTTGGATGCGTAGATGGAAAAAAGGGGCACGTTTTTATGAAAATGTTTTAAATTTTGAAGTCTGAAGCATTAATGTAATAACTAGGAGAAGCGTACTTGCATTTATGTCTTGAAGATATGAAAAGATCTGGAGGAATTACTATCATCTGTAGAATGTAATAGGCATTTAAGTCAGTTAAATGTAAAGTAGGTAGATATGAATGATAGATTAGATAGTTTAGAAGTGTAGGAGGGAAAATAGATATAGACACCCTCACCCTTGTATCATTGTAACAAAGAATATTATGATCATTCAGAATTCATAAGCTGTAGAGCTATAGCAGAGAGTTGTAGAGAAGAACCCATGTACATGAGCACTTGAGTTTATATATGAAGCTTTGACTCAACTTTCATGGTGTTATGATGCTTACTATTTACATTTGTTTAATGGTATGTTTACAGTTGATTTGTTTCTCTGTTATGCATTTGTTTCAATGCTGCATTATGTGTATGATTTCATGGTGAATGTATGAAGTCTGAAAGAGGAGAAGAATGAGTTTCAATTGTTTCTCTTCCTAAGAATTCCTGCAAGGAGTGCAGTGAATGTCCGTAAGGTGTGCGTTGACGAAGGTTTGAGTTTTATCTCAGAAAGCTCAGGAGATATATCGTTGTTTCTCATACTCGCAGAAGTGTAGGTGAAGAACAGAGCCATGCAAGGTGTGCGCAGGATGGTTGAGGTATTAGAATTTATCAACTAAGGAGAAGGTTGAAGGACTACTGTTACAAAGAGTGTGCAGGGTCAAAGACTCAAATAACCAGAAGTTATTTGAAATTTTTCCGCAAGGAGTACGAGCAGGAACCCTTTTGGAAGGCTTGAGTTTGCAAGTGAAATATCAGAAGAGATAACGCCTTTGAAGTGTTCAAAGGGAGACGGAGATTTAAACCATCGTATAGAAGTTAAGTTCAGGAGGGAGAACATCCAGGCGTTAGGCAGAGGTCATTGAAGTGTGAATCAGACGGTCAGAATTCCTCATGGAGAGCTCGTGAAATCGTGAGGAGCCTTTGTGAAGGAAGTGCGAAGTTGCCAGAGTCGTTGGATTTGGAATCGTTGCAAGGTGGTTAGAGACCAGTAAAATCCATCACCCAGGATGCGAGGGTCAATATGAGTCATTGATTCATTTCAACCCACGTCGTTGGATCATTTCATGAACTCGGGGGTTGAAAGAATTGGATTTCAATTGCAGAAGTCACGAAGTGCCGAGTGTTGAGGGCTCGCATGAACAATGTGGCACACCTGATAGGTGGGGCTTCTTAGTTGACAGGTGGCATAACATCAAGCACCCAGGGAAAAGTGGAAGCGGTGACAGGTGGAAGACACACGTTGCCTGGGAAGGATTCAACCATTGTTGACTTATCATGTCTTAGGGATTCGTGAAGGAGGAGCATGAGGACTCAACACTCCAACTTGCGAAGTTGCGAGTTGCAAGGGGTGCTAGAGTTAGGCCCTAACTAGTGGTCATTGGTAGAGGTGCTAGCAAGGATGGGGCCATACTCGTATCTCACTCTTAGGTATCGGGGGTTTGGAGTCAAGGGTCTTCAATTCAAAAACTCACGAGATCGTGAGTCATGAAAGGTGCTTGCACTAAGGCCTAGATTGTGGTCGTGTGGAGGTGAAGACTCGCACCTGGTGCACATGGTGCAGGTGGAGTTTTCATGAAGGACCTATGGATCAGATTCGTTGAAGGTTTTCAGCAAGGAACCAAAGGAGCCTCTTCGGCCTGAGGAGAATTCAGAACGATCTTGTGTGGATCTCAGACAGAGGGTTGGGGGTCTGCATTAGTAATCATGGAAGGTAGTTCAAGTGAGGGGTGATTAATACACTGCCGCCACTGCCAGGAGACCAAGCATTAATAACCTTCAAAATCACTTTAATGGTAATCATGAACAATAATCACTTTTGTGTGTGAAATTCAAATTGACAGACCTATGTTCAAAATGTTTTAAAAAAATGATTTCGAATAATTTAAATTTGTTCACATGTTTTTAGAAATATTCCACATGTCATAATGTTGTTACTTTCCCTTGTTATTCAATATAATTGGAATGATAGCCTTGTTATTAGGAAAGGAAATATAGGAACACGAAAAAAAACTTGGCGTATTTAAGGTAAACTTTGATACGACAGGCAGAGCCACTGTTTCCAGTAGGCATCCATAGCCTCGACAGGGTTTCCTTTTAACCCATAGATGGGCATGTATCCTTAATAAATAGTTTGAATCATCTTTTCCCAAAAATACCACTATCCTGATTTGGTAGACAGATAACGATAATTCCACTCACTAGATCGTAACCTAAGTGAACAATTCGGCTCATGATGAGACCTCTTATCCTTTGACGAAAAAAAATGCCAAAGGCCATTGCCCTGGTGTGTTAGCCATAGTGGGAATGTCACTTATGTTATTATCTGATGATCGTGGTAGGTTGGCTTGTGATGAGAACCCCTATCCTTTGTGGGAGAAGTTTATTACTTTACTTATATTTATTATATATATATATATATATATATATATATATATATATTAGGCTCTATTAAGAGAGGCTCATCTACTCCTTAAGAGTGATGGATGGTGTAAGAACTGTAAGGATGCCAAGTAAAATGTGATTTAGACTCCTTATTTTGATATGAAGGAAAATTATCATTCAAGTATATGTATATATAGGGGGAAGAAGTGAGTTATGATGGTTAAGGATTATGAACAATATTTAAATTAATTCGGAGAAATTAATCCAAAAACAATTCGATAAGGTATGCTAGATAGTCCACAAAAATGAAAAATAGTTACTATAATAATTAGGAATGATGCTGGTCAAAATTAATTAGTGAAGTTCATACCCAAAGGAGTGGCTAACATAATAATGGCATGCTTATTCAAAATGAATCGTGACTTTTGAGAAAAAGGAACATCAATAAAAAAGAATGTAGAAGGAACAACAATTGTTCCTTTCAAATGAACAACGCTATCTGAAAAGGAACGAAAATCACTATAAAGGGAACAACAATTGTAAAAAAGGGAATGACAGTCATTATTTCAAATGGATGATACTACCTACGAAGGGAAC
>ML825501.1:3658-26785 GCA_009831015.1 Picea engelmannii | reverse complement strand
GGAGGTGCCAAAAGAAATTTTTTAGTCTAGGTAGGATTTCGGGGATAAGCATCCAAATAACTCCCCGTTATCTGGTTCTCACATTGTCAAAACATAGAGGTTGTCAAATAGGGAACTGAAAATCCTCCAAGTCAAGTGTTCCAATCACCATAAGGCAGGGAGATACTCGTGAAGGGTTGAAGACCGAGGTATGGTTGTTCTGTGCATCCCCCCTTAAGGCACCCACCTCTTGGACGGGATCCAGCCTGTGACCCATTTCTTAGGCCGAAAATCTAAATGTCGCACTTTGACCGAGGTACCTAGTGACCAACTTTAGGACATCTACCCAGGTGGAAATTGTGGGCTGCAATTGCACCTTGATTGGATTTTGTGTGGCTATTGGGAAATATCACCAGCTCTTTCGGGATATGCCCCCTTTACCCCTCATTATAACCAATTATTTCATCCTTCACTAGTTTCTCTTTCGGTGACTTCAGACCCCACTGTTGAGGACTATTGGAAGGTCCAGTGCTATTTGAGAGGAAGGACGTTATGTCTTCTAGGACACGAGCATTTGCTTTATTTTGAATCCCCCACGTGGAAAAAACCCTCTTAACCACATATATATGCTTCTTTCACATTCTATGTATGATGCACATCTGATTACAGTTTGATTTGGATATAAATATTGTGTAAACAGTCACAGCAAAGACTCTTATTTCTATATTACTCTCATCATTTTTTTGCACACATTCACCCAGTTAGTCCGACATCATAGGGTAACCACAGAACCCCCGTCATTCACGACACTTGCTAAATCTCCCTCCTATATTAGGGGGAGTATCTGGTCGTGCCCGCTCATCAACACCTCCTTCACACACTTCTGTGAGTGCTACTATCTTAGGATCAGCTTTGCTTGGTTCTACATTACTTGGGTCAACTTCCCAAGGTCATTCGTTCACTCGCTCTCCTTTACACGGAAACAGGGGACCAACTTCCTCTTAAGGGGGGAGAACCAACCCACCTATCCCCCCTCAAGGGTCAGGTTCACAACACACTATGGCCAGAGATAATCCTCCCCCCCCACTGCAGATTCCATACTTGGCCTCTCTCAACATACCAGATCTCACCAAGCTCACCAATGATCCTATATTGCATGATCCCACATGGCCTGCAAAGCCAACAAAACTGCCTTCAGACATACCAAAGTTTGAAGGAATGGAAGGGGATGACCCTGCTAACCATGTCATGACCTTTCATCTATGGTGCTCATCCAACAGCATTATGGAGGATTCCATTAGACTGCGATTATTTCAATGCACCCTCACGGGCCCATCGGCTAAATGGTATGTTGAAGAAAAATCGGGGTCCCACACAACCTTTGAGTCATTGGCCAAATCATTCTTTAACTTTTTCCAATTACCCATTCGCCACGAAAATGGTCTAGAACTACTTTCCAATTTTAAACAAACCTCAGCCACACACATTGCTGACCACATTCACGAGTGGCGTAGGCGACGTAGTTTGTGTAATGCAGAAACCACCAAGAAACAATGTCTCAAATGGTTTCTTAGATCACTTGTATCTCTCCTTGGAAAGGATGTAGCTTCCACCTTCCCTCAATCGGAAGAAGAAGCCATCAGCAAGGCCCAACAATATGACCTCATCTACGCACAGTCAGGATACTTATACACGGTACTTCCTGATCTTCCAAAACCTGTGCCGTTTGGCCAAGACAAACCTGGGATGTCTCACTCAGCAGACGAACTAATAGGTGCCACCACACACCATGGTCCACAACCCCAACCACCACCGATGTATGGAACACCTCAATACCTGCCAACATATGGGGGTGCTCCTTATTACCCCCCACCTCCTTATCAACAGCCATACCCTGTTGCTATTCCTCCACCCATCAGTGGACCACCGTCGGCACCTCCCATACATCCACCTATTCCCACAAACAGTGGAACTCCCTCAACATCAACTTATAGTACTAGTGAAAGCACTATGCCTTCCTATGTACCTTATGGATCGGTACCACCACAAAACCCATACTTCCCATTTCCTGGTCTTCCACAACCCATGGCTCCCCCACATCCTCATGCGGGGGTAAATTTTTTTCAACCTTATACTGCTCAACAATACCAAAATTTTGAACAGTTGAACACAACCAACCCCACTCATCCATCGAATAATTCCAAGAAGAAAGGACAGAATAGGAATAACAACAACCTAGGACAAGGCGAGAATCAACCACAACACCAACCTACTGGGGGCAACTAGAACCAAGGGAACCAAAACCCCCAAGGGGGCAAAATAACAAACGCCAAGGGTGAAATAATGTTAAAACTATCTTCCCTTGTGCTGTTTGTGGAGAGTTCAGTCATTACACTCACCATTGCCCCCAGATCGCTGATTTCAAATGGTTGAAAGACTCTGGTAGTCTTCCCCATTCTCTTGCACAACCTACCCCTCAGCAGGCACCACAACAATACGTGCAACAACCCCCTCCCGCCGTGCTGCAAAATCCTATTCCACATCAAGGTGTGATAAACACCCAAAAGGACACACAACATCCCCCACCTCAAGGGGGACAATACCCCAACCCTAACAACCCAATAGAGCGTACAATTCTCCTCACTAGTGAGGAAGAAATCCTTCTGCAAACACACAATCGTCAGTATCATACACCAGCTGACTCTACTCCTATCTCTCTAGAGAAAAACCCTACATCGATGGGACCCCCATTTGTGATCCCTCGCCCTTCCACCAAACCACCACTATGCATCCCTCGCATCCCCTTGTGCAGGAATGTCCACAACCCACAGGCTAGGGAAACTCATAACTATAGTTTGGTAGACGACTTAGCACAATCCCCGGCTGCCATGTCAGTCTTGGAAGTCCTCCAAACTTGTCCTACTCAACGAAAATCACTACTTTCCGCCTTGGGGGCAGTTGATCCTGCAGATACTCGACTCATCACCTTTGATCTTGATAGCAGCGAACCTCGTCTTCCCGCCCTGATCGCTTTTCAAATACCAGTGAAATACGGAACATCACCGTTCATCAGTGTATCATCGATGAAGGTGCATCTACATGCATCATGTCCAAAACCGTATGGTAGAAACTTGGTTCCCCGAAACTCATTTCCTCTGCCATCACATTACGAGATTATGACGGACAACCATCATCTCCTGAAGGGCTCTTCCAAAATGTCCCCCTTGAACTTGGGGGAAAAACTATTCTCATTGACATCGAAGTTATTGACGCTCCGCTCGATTACAATATCTTGTTCGGTCGTAGCTACACGTATGCTATGAAGGCAGTGGCATCCTCCATCTTTCGAACAATGATGTTCCCCCACAACGGGAAGATCGTGACCATCGACCAAGTCTCACATTATGAGCCTAACCCATCTGCCAATCTCGATAACATTCTTCCTCTCATCCACACAAACCAAGATGCATATCCACTCGTCGAGATGGGTCCTGGAATTTTTAAAGATCCATACTTGTTAGGGACATACCATGGAGCACCACCACTCCTTCATCTTGCTAATCAAGTATGCGTCATCTCATCTAACGGAACTCACACAGAGGATGCTCGTCCTCCTCAGGAGGCTTCAGTCATTCCTGACGTCCCAATAGTTGCAGAACCACTCCCACTGGAGCCTCCTGTGCAGTCGTCGACCCCAAACATCCACAAATCCACATCCCCTCAGGGGCATAGTCCCGTCTAGGAGACAGTTCCCCAACCCCTCACTCAAATTCCCTTCTTTTACCCTCCACTAGGTATCAAAGCTTTTCAGGTAGCCGCAATGCTCACACTACCCAATATGGTGTTAGCAATCCCAGTCTGGTATTTACACCCACCTGAGATGGTTCCTCGACCATCCCTTCCCCCACAAGAAGGCCTCCCCATGATGATTCCCGTCCTTACCCCCACTACCCCCATACTCACTAACCCCCCTGCTACAGCTGGGGGCAGGAGAAAGAAGAAGGATCCCACCACTCCACTTCCTCCACGCATCCCACCAGCTTGCGCACTATGTGAGAAAGAGGGCCACTAAATCAACAACTGTCCATCACTACCTAAATTACGAAATCTGATTCCCCTCAATCCACCTCCCACAACACCCGCCACTACTGCTAGTCGCACCACTATCACCCCCCCTTCTAGTAGTAAAGGGTTAAGGACCAAATATGCTTGTGCTATATGTTCAGAGTATGGACATTACACCCATCATTGCCCAACACTGCCACACTTTTGGCAGACATTAGCGGCTGTATGTCAGAACTTCCAGAACAACCCTAGTCCTGCTACGTCCTTGTCAACAAATATAACTGACATCTGCTATGTCACCACTTCAGTTAATGAACGCATGAGATGCCCTTGCGCTCTCTGCGATTCATTAACTCATTTTACATACCAGTGTCCTATGATCCTTGAATATAGGCAGTATCAATTGGCCCTGCTTCACCAACCTGCCGAAGCGATCATTGACATTACCTCATCACTCGAGGATCTTCATGTCATTTCTCCTGAGCCCGAGGCACTCCCAATGCCTCCATGGTTCTTAGATGACATCTCTGAGGATTTACCCCGTAACCCCCCCAACTCTCCTGTTCATTTCCCTACGAACACTCTCCACCCAACCACCATGGGTACCCCTTAGTACTTCAATATATGGTTTATGTCGAGTGAACCCTCACCCTTTCCCAGCATTGCTCCCTCTGCTTCTCCATCAGGGGGCAACCAAACTGTCACCAAGATCACTCCTCATGACCCCTTGTATTCCCACCATTTCCAATGCAACGAGGAAATACTGGAAGAGCTAAACCACCCGGATTCTCCCTGGGACGCACTACATCACCGTGCACTCTTTTCTCCATAGGAAGCCCTCATGCCTCCTAACCAAAACCCCATTTATGCGATCGAAACCAAAGATTTTATCCCCTCTGGGCCTATATATTGGTTTAACAATCCCATTCCTACCCTTGATGCTTTTGAAGAAGGTAATATGGCCAACATTTCCCCCACCATCAAAATCGACATTTCCATCAAAAATGGCATCGTCGAAGAAATCATCATTGGAGCTACTTGCACTCCTCGGGAAATCGCCGCATACAAAGCCCTCTTCTAGAAATATAGGGATATTTTTGCCTAGTCATACACGGAAATGCTTGGCCTCGATCCCTCTATTGTCGAGCATCGCATCGACACCTGTCCTGACATCACACCAGTTCGCCAGAAACAGCGACCGCTACACCCATCCAAAGCTGTGGCTATCAAAGCCGAAATTGACAAATTACGCGCTGCCGGGTTTATTTATCCCATCGCTTATACTTCATGGGTTTCCAACCCTGTATCCATCAACAAAAAATAGGGCACTATCCACGTTTGCATAGACTTTCACGATCTCAATAATGCATGTCCCAAAGACAACTTTCCAACGCCTTTCATCGATCAAATTATCGACGACTGCGCCGGCCACGAGGCTCTCTCCTTTATGGATGGATTTTCTGGCTATAACCAAATTCAAATCCACCCAGCCGATCAGTATAAAACCGCATTCACTACCCCATGGGGTACCTTTGCATATCGTGTCATGCCTTTCGTCTTAAAAAATGTCGGCGCAACTTTTCAATGGGCGATGACATACATCTTCCACGATCTAGCGAACATCATCCTCGCCTACTTGGACGACCTCACAGCTCGATCCAAGAAACGCGCCCAACATCTCAACGATTTACGTATCATCTTTCAATGGTGTCATCAGTACCACATCCGCTTGAATCCTCTCAAGTGTGTGTTCTGTGTCACTGCAGGGTGCCTCCTCAGTTTTATTGTTTCCCAAGGTGGTATTACCATGGACCCCCTCAAAGTCCAAGCTATCACTGAAATTCCACCTCCCCGGAATTTACGACAACTTCAGAGTCTACAGGGCAAAGCTAACTTTCTTAGATGCTTTGTTCCCGATTATGCCATATGCGCACATGGTTTCCTCCGCTTACTATGTCATGACATCCCTTTTCACTGGGACGACTATGCCCAACAGTCATTTGACGATCTTAAAGCAATGCTTTCAAATGCACCTTTAATTAGTGCACCTGACTACAATCGCGACTACATCCTCTACATATCATCATTAGCTGTATCAGTAGCCGGTGTCCTCGTCCAGCTCGGAGATGACAATCGTGAACACGTCATTTACTACGTTAGTAAGAACCTCTCAGGACCACCCTTGAAGTATAAACACGAAGAGAAACTTGCTCTTGTAGTTGTCCTTGTAGTCCAGAAGCTGCGCCATTACATTCTGCTTCGCACCACAAAGTTCATTGCAGATTCCAACCCTATGCAATACTTGCTCATTCGTCAACAAGTTAATGGAAAATTCGCTCGATGGATCGTTATCTTTTAGGAGTATGACCTCAAGTTCTCAACACTTAAAAGTAAGAAGGCCCTCATTCTCGCCGAACTTGTCACGACCCTCCCCTCTGACACCACCAGTGCCCCCGTCAACACCGACTTTCCTGACGAACATCTCTTTTACATCGCTTTAGATGATCCTTGGTATGACGACCTTCTCATCTACCTATGAACTCAAAAGTTCGGTAACCATCTATCATGAGATGATCGTCGGCGTATTCGCCATCAGGCCCCCCGCTATCTCCTCATTGGAGACATCCTATACCGGCGGGGCGTCGACACCATTATTCGTCGATGCCTGACTATTGACGAGGCTGACAAAGTCTTAAACGAATGCCACAGCAGTGCATGTGGGGGCCATATTTCGGGTATATCCACTGCTCAAAATATTATCCGAGCCAGTTACTTTTGGCCTACCTTGTTTCATGATTGCATTCATGCCGTGAAACGATGTGAGCAATGTCAGCTCTATGCCAACAAAGCCCGAGCTCCCCCCGCTCTTCTTCACCCTGTCATTACTGTCGGCCCTTTTTGTAAATGGGGCATCAACTTTATGACTTGTAATCCCCACTCCAGTAATGGTCACAAATACATTGTTGTCGTCGTCGATTACTTCACCAAATGGGCCAAAGCTATGCCCCCTTTCAACAACACCACTGACACTGCAGCGCACTTTTTCTTTAACCATGTCATATCCCGTTTTGGAGTACCACTCCAACTTGTTTCCAACCATGGGAAACACTTTGAGAATGATATATTCGTCGAACTCTCATCTCGGTTAGGCTTCTATCACGAGTTTGCCTCACCATATTACCCTCAGTCAAACGGACAGGTCGAGGCAATTAACAAAGTCCTCAAGACCATGTTACAGCGTACGATTAATAAACATAAAACCAATTGGCATCACATGTTATTTTATGTGCTATGGGCTTATCGAATGGCGGTGAAGACCGCTACTGGTTTCACACTGTTCCATCTAGTCCATGGGGTCGAGGCAACGCTTCCCATCGAGTGCAAAATTCCCACCTTACGCACCGCAATTGAGCTATTACTTGACACTGCTCCAATGGAGCAGCGCTTGCTGAACTTGGAGTCTCTGCATGAAGATCGTTGATCTTCAGTACAGAACAATGAGGCAGCTAAAAAACAATCCAAGGATACCTTTGATCGCCATGTCAACCTTCGATCATTCCGCGAAGGTGACCTCGTCCTGGCTTATGATATCGCTCATGATACCTTTGGCCACGAAAAATTCGAATCACTTTGGCATGTCCCTTACATTATCCAACATTGCCTCACCAAAGGTGCATACATCCTGGCCTCCCCCGAAGGCCTCTCTCTCAAGGAACCCATCAATGGGTTATATCTCAAAAAAATTTATGCTTAAAAGTAGTCATTCTACTTTAGGTTATTTTCTTTTCTAGTGTTTTTTAATATTTTTCTCCTTCCCTCTCATCTAAACTATCCTTTGTGCTCTTGACAGATGCTTTCACCACCAGCTTACCACATCGGTTATGCCGATGACACCATCCATTGGACAAAAAATCTCGCTTCGGCTGCTTGGGCTCTCTACACCCCCTCGCATGACATGCTACATTCAAGCGGCATATGTTTGGGGCCAGCCACCAACAACCAAGCTGAATACACTGCAGTCATCGGCCTCTTGGCCGATGCCCAACATCATCATATTCGTCACCTTAGCATCTTCCTCGACTCTCAACTAGTCGTTCTCCAGCTCAACAATGTATACCGTGTACGTGATCTGTGTCTCTTTCGCAAATACCTGCAGGTTAGGCTTTTATCACGACATTTTGATTCCATTACATTTACACATATTCCAAGACAATTGAATCAAACAACAGATCAAATTGCTAACATGGTGTTAGATTGGCATATATCACATCAAGCTACACATACATAAACATATCATGAAAACCTATCACAACATATATATAGAATAGACACCAGCAAACTCATCAGCAAAAAATACATGTAGACACCATATGGATCTCAAAATGTGTATACTCATGTATATATAAAGGTCCATCAGGCCATCCAAATGTTTACATACAAAAATACATGTATCCGCAGACCAATGCAGCACCTCAGTACAAAAAATGGGCTCACCAGCCTATATACAACAAAAATAAGATATACATCATGCACCACTCATGGTGCCTCTATCGCGCCACCACCTGCCCCTCCCTCAGGCGGTGGCGGCCCACCACCTGCCCCAGGCGGTGGTGGTCCACCCACAGGACCCTCCTGCCCCGGTAGCAGGTGTCCACTCATCATAGAAACCAACATTGCTGCTCGTCACACTATGGCCCGCCATGGTGGCGGCACCCCCACACACTGCTCCAGGAAACTCTCCTCCTGGATGCGCGTCCACATGCCCTCAGGCACATCCTGTAAGACCGTCTCCAGTCGACGGCGTATGTCATCGAAGTCCACTCTAGCCGCCACCGGAGGAGCGTGTGACGGCCCTGCACTAGGGCCATCGAACCGGTGCCTCCTCGCTACCCTCTCGGGCTTTGCTGGTCGCCCTGCGACATTATCCCACCGATGTTTCTCTCCATGAGGTAGTCTCTCTGGCTCTCGATGAGCTGGCGCTCTCTGCATCTCCACCTCACGCCCGCGAGGTGCCACATCTGCACATGCACAAAACAACAACAACAGATAGTATCAGCATCTATATCATATACATATGGACTGATATCTCAAAAACTAACATAAACCAAAATATGCACATCAAATACTCAACATACCTCGATGGTCAAACACCTCCCCTGGAGGTAATACCATGTCCGGGTCACCCCGAAAGTCCACCCCAGCATAAGGGTACCGCAGTATCACCTATGGCATCTGCCGCCACACCTGTGTCGCCTCTGCTGAAAAGAAGTGGCCACCTTCGAAACCACCATGATGAAGCAAAACTGTAGACCACCACCTCAACCGTGGCTCTCGTACCCCCGACATCTCCAGTAGAACCCTCAGGCACAACATTGGAACCCTCTCCAAAAACCAGGCCACTAGGATGGACCCGAAAGCAAACTCTCCTCCATCTGTGGACCGACAGTGGTCCAACTGTGCCACCATCCTAGCATGAGGCGTCAGGCCCCATGCAAACCGCTCGCCAGCCAATACTCTCTCCAGCACCAAAAGCTAGCCACCACTAATACGTTGGGTCGGCAGCGACCCATATATCCGAACAATCATCGCCGCTATACAGTGATGTGCTAGGGAGTCTATCGCACCAATGTTCACCACAGTCCCAGACATAAAGTCTTGACCTGCGTAGTATCTCCAGCCAATCTCGGCCAGCTGAATGGTCCTGGGCAACATCGGCTCCGCTGGTAGGGGCGTTCCCCAAAAGGGGAGCCCAGTCAGAAAATAAATATCCTCCACCGCAGTGAAGGGGATCTGCTCTCCTCGTATAAGGAAGTAGTGCAGCTCTGGACTCCACATTTGGATCAGGAACTGCAACAAATACTCATGTGCCCGTATCAACGGGCACTCAAAGAACTTTAGCAACCCACAGGTTGCCAAAGTCGCACGCACGCCAGGCCCCTTAATGGCCACGACGTCTCAGAACTGAGCCCAGTCTCACTCTCGCCACCGCACTGGCATCGTCACCATAGTCCACCTGTAGACAACACAGAGTCTTATATCAGCTCATGCAATCCTCAACAACATAAAAAAATACTCATTTTTTCCCTTCAAACTCGCCTCCTAGGTGTGGTTTTTATTACCCACAGGCGCGCACACATGCGCGCCTGTTCATTACACAGGCGCACACATATGCATGTCTGTGCACTACATAGGTGCGCATTAGTGCGCACCTGTTCGGTTCACATGCGCACCCCTATGCACGCCTGTTCACCCTACAGATGTGCACAGGTGCGCGCCTGTCAAACCCACAGGCGCACACTGGTGCACGCCTGTTCAACTCATAGGCGCGCCCTTTGGGCGCACCTTAAATTATCCCTACCATGCACACATGCACGTATATTCGGTGTATAGGCACGCACGTATGCGCGCCTATCACTGAATCACCCGTGCATGTGGGGTTCACACCCACTAAATACCCCTGTACGAACCCCCCGTGCAAACCCTGCCCAAAAATTGAAAACCTATTTCTATGCAGGATGATCAGACAACTAACCTGATACTCGCAAATCCTCAATCGGCTGCCTCGTCCTCCCCGAATCTACAAATATCCTCTGCAAATTTCTTGTCCACTCACTTTTGCAGCAGGTACAAATGAGGTGGCAATGTGGGCCCTACAACTATATATAGGCCTTTTGCCAAACTTCCACTCACCATTCCGGGAGCCCAAGGTGTCCATTTTTCAAACCGTCTTCAGCCACGGGATTAGCATCCCATCACCTACATCACAACTCTCCCTGGGTCACTTTTCATCCTGAGCCCCCGGGGCACCTTTTTTTCATATCATGGTCAGGTATGCACATGCATTGTCACATTTATCAAATACATGCTCATATCTTTGATTCTCTTCAGATATTTTTCACTTTGGGTATTTGTTTCTCATATGTGCAGGTACTTGCTCCTCGGCATCACTCCTTCAGGTATATACTCAGCACTGACATGTAGTCTTTCCCGCTGTATCGCACTTTCATTTCCAATCACACCCTCTGATGTTTACCTCTAGGATCTCCATTCCCGGCTCTGCAGTACCCATGCCTCCATTTGCATCATCGATACTATTACCCGGTAGCATTCTAACCCACATGAGTTGTCCCATTCATAGCACCCTTTGCCACTTTTTGACACTCATGCTGTTCCTCATTACCCTTTAGGGATGGGAGTCCCGATAGTCTTTCATCATGTTGCGAATCAACCACATACTTCTTCTCCTCATTTTGCTAGCTTTCCCATATGGACTCCCAGATTATCTCTTTGCAGTTTTATTTTTTACCTACACCTCCACAGTATCATGAACCCTTCATTTCATCCACCATTAGTTTGCCCATCTGCAAACTTATCTTCATTTCACCTACCTCATACAGAAACTCACCAATGCGGCCCCCACCCTTCATCAGTTTTCCAAGAAAATTCTGCCCTCCCTGGGGCACCCGTTTCTGTATTTTTACATTTTCCCCCCAAAATTATTCATTATTTATTGTACAAACACCTTTATTTTCAGTCATTTCATTATCCTTTTTTGTCGTCCCCGTTGGCGACCTGCTTCCCTCCTTTTGGCCAAACAAAACCCATGTCACCCTCGGTTGGAGCATCACTCATCATCTACCCTGGCCAACATCGTCCACATATTCAGAGTACCCCATAGGTCACTTACCTCTACCCTCTGCAGTTTTTCACTTTGTCCCACCTCTGGCACAACTCATCCCCGGTCTTGTCGTCCCCTTGACACTCGACCTCGTCACACGGTTGCAGCCATTTTTTATCTCATACATCCTCCAACCAAGGGCAGTCTTGAGTCTTCCCACTTTTTGACTTCATCCATGTACCTCTGCCACTTCCTCACCTCAGTAGATTCCACGAAGTCCTTTGCTTATGGGAGTCACGTTCCCCTTTTGTCGACATCAACACAATTTTTCCAGAAGGGTGACAGTATCTTGATTCTCATTCTCCATTTAATGAGAGATCTCGGATGGCACAGGGTGAAACACCATTTCTCCCTGCTGTCATTGGCCCCCATAACATTCGACGCCAACAATTTCTCATGTTATGGTGGGTCTTACTTTGCGACTATTGCAATTATTTCTATCATTTTCCGAAGACCTCTGAACTTGGTAGGGCCATCAATGGCTGCATCATCGCCAATACTTATTTCCGCGATCATTGCCTATTATTCAGAGTATGTTCCTTTGCAGAATTGTCTTCTTCCTTTATCATCACTGCCCCTGAGGGCGCTGCAGTTGTCTACATCAACACTTCAGTCATCTTTTTTCAGGGTTACATCACACGAGCATGGGGCATGCCCGCCTCGTTTTTACACAGTTGTATATTTTACGCACCTTATGGAAGGGCGGGTCCTACCAGTTCCTTTCTCCTCCAAAGGATTTCTCTGAATGATCCCACTATTTCTCTATCTTACAACAACATTCTCAGTAGAAGAAACATTGATGGATTTTGGCTATACATATGCTCCTAACCTCATCCATCAGGGGGCATCTGTTATCACTGAAATTTCGTCAGCATGTGGTTACAAGAACTCAGCATCGTCAAACAGTGATGAAGTCATGCATGGACTTGAATTAATCTCACAGCATTCAAAAAGGGAAAAAAACTATACAAAGTAGTGAAAAATTGAAGGGCGCCTTGCAGACATCGCATGTGCATAACAGGAACATGAATAGCGCGCACAGGCGCACGATGCGCGACTGATAGCTCAAAAAGCCATGCACCTGCTAAACGGTGCATTTATTGAAATGGTCGGCCTCCCAACCACTTATGGATCAGCTCCCAAGCCGACTTGACCCTCAAATCTGAGCTGAATCCGAATGGTGGGCTGGTCAAAGACCTAATAATGCCCTAAATGGCCTCTCTTCACACTACAAAGCAGTTAAACAAAATCCCAAAGCAATGCTATAAAAATCCATGAATGCACCTCATTTTCTCAAGGAATTTCAAGTAATGTTATGTTGCCTATATTGTTTTAAGGACTCAATCCTTGACAAGAGCACTTTGGCACCATTTCATTGAGTAATCCACCTCTCCATTGAGTGGATTTGCAAGGATTTCTTTCATCACCATTTTCATTTTTCTTGTTGTAAGGAGAGCAAGCTTGTGAGGGTCCAAGAGCCTTCCCTTGGAGGAAGAAGGGACTCATAGTTCCCTTTTTTCTTGGTGCTTTGATTTCATCAATAGATCAGCCTAAAAACATTGGTGACATGGGTCTTTTTGTGTTTTTTATCTCTATGTCCTTATGCTTATGATTTTCTTTTGTATTAGTTTAATTCTTGCTTATAGTTTTGTTTTTCTTTCTCTAACTCTTTCCTCTACAACTGTCCTGCCCAGCAAGACCCAACTGGGCATGCAAGCACCTCTTATTTTCTCACTAAGGTGACGAAAAGGGTGCAACAGGTATGTTGAGACTATTTTTGTCAAAATTGCCTCCAAGACTTTATTGGTGATTTCTACTTGTCCATTTTCCTGTAGGTGGTAGGGGGAAGTAACTCTATGTTTAATATGATAATTCTACAGGGTACCTGTGATTTTATGGGTTGTAAATTGCGACCCTCTGTCAGCGATTACTTCCCTGAGTAATCCATAGCATACAAATAATTCGAAGAGAAAATTATTGATTGCTTCCTCTGTTACATTTGACAAGGCTACTGCCTCTACCCATTTGGTCGTATAGTCTGTTGCAACTAGGATATAAGCCTTCTGGTTTGATTTTGGGTTAAAGGGGCCAAGAAAATCCAATTCCCATCTCTCAAAAGGTTCTATGACTACTTGTGTTTGCAGGGGCATTTCATCAGCTTGGCCTGGTCGACCCATCCTTTAAAAACTATCGTAGGTCTGGACATATTTCTCCGCATCTTTGAATATTGAGGGCCAATAGTAGCTCATATGTAAAATCTTATGCCTAGTTTTGTGGTCTGCAAAGTGTCTGCCACAGGGCTCATTATGAAGTGATTTCAAAACATCATAAATTTCATCATCCCTTACACATCTTCAGATATGGAGGTCAGCCCCTATGTGGAACAAATATCCACCAATCCAGGTGAATTGTGCACTGCGTTGGATGATCAGTTTCTTTTCTCTTGATGATAAGTGTGTTGGTAGTTTCCCAGCTACCAGGTAATTCACCACATCAACATACCAAGGTGTGTTAATAGTGGAAACAAGCAAGTGTTCGTCTAGAAATTGGTCTTCAACTGTCAAAGAGTCGTCTGTTTTGGGTATGTGAGACAAGAAATCTACAATGAGATTCTCTCTTCTGGGTCAATCCTTGATGGTGATGTTGAATTCCCGCAATAGTAATAAGCACTGGGTGACCCATCCATTAGTAATCGGTTTGTTATCTAAATATTTAATAGCAGAATGATCAGTATATAGTATAACTGGATAGCCTGTTATATAGTGGAAGAATTTATTAATAACATGTATAATGGCTAAAAATTCTTTTTTTGTTACTGTATAATTTAATTCAGCGGAAGTAAGATTTTTTCTAATAAAATAAATAACATAAGATTTCTTGTCTTCTTCCTGTCTAAGGAAAATGCCTATGGTGATATCTGATGCATCTATGGAAATATGAAATGACAATTTCTAGTTTGGTCCTATGAGAACCGGTGCTGTTGAAACCAGCCTGTTAAGTTCTAGAAACACAACATCACACTTGTCAGACCACTGAAATTCCACATTACCAGTTAAATAATGTAAATGTGCAACTGTTCTTGAAATGTTTTCTATGAATCTACGGTAGTATCCTCTAGTGCCAAAAAAACTACGTACCTCAGTTTTTGTATGAGGTGTAGGTAGATTAAGGATTACCTCTATTTTTGTTGGGTCTACCTTGATTCCATCTGCAGAAAAATAGTGTCCTAGTACCACACCTTCGATCATCATAATATGACATTTATTATGACTAAAAAATAGCCTGATAACAATGCATCGTTCCAGTAACTTCTCCAGATTGCTTAGAGCTTGATCAAAATCAATGCCATAAGGGGTGAAATTGTCCATGTAAACTTCAAGTCCTTCATTAATCAGATCAGAAAATATGCCCAGAATGTCTCTTGGAATGTGGCTAGAGCATTACATAATCTGAAGGGAAATACTCTATATGAAAAGGTACCCCAGGGACATGTAAATGTAGTTTTATCCTGGTCTTCCAGAAAAATCTAGATTTGATTATAACCACTAAAGCCATCTAAGAAGGAAAATAATTATTTCCCTGCAAAAGTGTCAAGGAATTGATCAATAAAAGGTAAGGGAAAGTGGTCATTCTGGGTAGATTTATTGAGTTCTCTATAGTCTACACAGATCCACAATTTCCCATTCTTCCGGGGGACGATTACAAGTGGGGAAACCCACTGACTATCTGAAATAGGATATATAAAATCTACATCCAACAGTTTCTATAACTCTTCTTTAACAACATCCCTGAGATGAGGGTTCAATCTTCATTGGGGCTATTGGATGGGTCAGACATCTTTCTTAATATGATGTGTACAGAGTTGGGGATCGATGCCCTTCTCCCAAGAAAAATCCTGTTGATATTTAGAAAAGATCTGAATCAGTTTTTGTTGTTGTTTCTCATTTAAATTAGCATTAATATTCAAAAACCTCCCTGGTGAAATTTCAACTGATATGTTGTTATGAACAACAGTAGTGGGGATCTATTGTTCCATCAATTCTTCCAAAGTATCTCCATGTGCTTCATTATCTAACACAACTTTTAACATTTGGCATGTTGGGTTGCTTATAATGGTTGGGTTGTTAATGAAGCTACTGATCACACAATCTTCTAGTTGGTTCTTGATTCTGATAGCTTCTTCCAATGTGAGAGGAGATCGTAGATCCTTTTCTGGATATCTAGGTGGTGGAAACTACTGATGTATAATAGGCGGACTTGTTTTAGCTGGAGGATACAAGATGAGGTTCTTTGTAGCACTTCCTCTAGCAATTGTCATGTTTCCCATGCAACATACTATGTATGCATATGATGTTGCAAGCCATGGTCTTCGTAGTATCAATGGGTGTCCATCGAGTCCACTCCTTGGGTTGATAATGAGGAAATCAACTGGATATTCCCAAGATTCGACCAAAATTGCTATATCCTGTAATGTGCTGACTGGTTTAACCACTTATCTATAAACCAATTGTAACATAATTGAAGTAGGTTCGTAGGAGGTGAAACCCAGGATTATAGGTCTCAATGGTTAGGATATTAATGGTTTCCCCCAAATCCACTAGTGTATTTGGAAAAGAACAACCCTGGATATGCACTGTTACCACAAGATTCCCTGGGTCTGTATACTTGATTGATTCCTGCTTGCCTAGAATAAGATCAGACAAATATCCTACCACACAAACAATTGATGGATTTTGGGCTTTCCTGATAGGCTTCTTCCCACATAATTCCTTAATTGTCTTTGCATAAATTGGGATGTTTTGCAGAGACTTTAGGAGTGGTATCTTAACATAGAGATTCTTTAGTTCCCCTACAATATTGAAGTTAGGATATACAACTGGTTTTTCTATTATTAGCCTCTCGAGAAATGGGGGAGGAGGAATCACGTCCTCATCAGGGTTCTGTGGTTTGACTGTGTTTCCCCCCTGTTCCACTTCTTTCGCTATGACCACAGTCAAGGGTGTTATTGTTGGTTGTATATTATTTTCATTCTCCTTCTCTTGGTGAATGTTACTTTCTTTAGAAGAAATTATGTTCCCTGACCTCAACTGAAGTTCGATTCACCCTACAAAGTTTATTTCCTTGTCCAAATTGTCAATAATTTGTACAAGCTAAGCTGGTCTATTATTCATATTTGGATTGGGTTGAGCTGGTAATTGAGGGTACATTTGAGGTTGAGGGTTCTGGGGTAATTTGAGTGGAGCTTGTAAAGAGGACTAAGATTGAGGAGCCATCCCCATGGGTTGATTGGTCATCCCCATGGGGCGCTACCAGTTTTGATTCCAATTGGGGGCTTGGATAGTTGTGCTAGTCCACTATGAAGGATAGGGGTTATTACTTGAATTTTTCCAGTATGGGGTAGGGTATTGCGAGTTAGGCCAGGTAGGATTTGTATATGATTGATTTGGCCAGGTGGGATTTGTAGCTGATTGATTTGGCTAGGTGGGATTTGTAGCTGATTTATTTGGCCAGGGTGGAGTAGGATATTGTTGGGACTGCCAAGTAGGGTTAGAAAATGGCTGACCCTTCCATGTGTTTCCAAAATTTTTCTGTTGATTATACTGCCTAGAAAAGAAAGAGGAGGGATATTATAGCATACCTGGGGGACGATATTTCCATTAGTGATGCTAAGCCATCATATATGCTGGCTTTGTTTCCTCTTCTTCTTCTTTAAAGGAAACTTTTAGTCATGGGAGCGATGGGAATTATTTTGTTGCATGGTTGTTGGCACAGATAGCACAAGCCTGAACCACATCCAAAGGACATTCCCTCGGGCCATGTTTCTTTCTTCATTGGTGGAAAAATATGGCCAAGGACTATTTTTCTTCTACCTGTTTCTATTTAGCATGAAAAACATCCAATTGTGTAGTCAGATTACTCAAAATGTCAGTTTTGAAATTCTCTAATAGATTACCAACTTCATCTCGGGTGACACCCTCAATAGTAATGCTGTTATTTTTGGTGAGGGGAGCCCGCATTCCTGATCTGGTCCGTGTACTTCTATGTGAGAACCTGATGCACAATAGGATAATATTATCATAATTTTCTTGATAGATATCACCCTTCCCCATTAAATTCAATGTTTCTACCCATTCATCCTTCATTCTGTTTATCAAAGTGGCTTTAAGTACCTCACCTGGTATTGTGTTGTAAGGTGATATTTTCAAGTTATACTGAAATATTTCAACATATTCTTCTAATGTCTCATTTTCTTTTGCATTCATCTGAAAGATTTAATCTTTTAGATCCCTGCTTCTACAGTAATCCTGATACTTCGTGAGGAAGGTGTGTTTCATTTCATCCCATGAATTTATGGTTCCTCCTCCTAATCCCATAAACCAACACAAAGCTGCTCCTTTCAAAGTGGAAGGGAAAAACTTCAATTTCTGGGGTTCAGAGGTGTAGTCATAACCTATACACATGACATCAAATTCAAATAAGAATGCATCAGGATCCTCTGAGATTAATCCATGAAAGGTTGGCATATTCTGTAATGGGATGGATTTCATGGGGGAATTAGCAACTGGATCAATTATAGGATATTCCAAAGTGGAAGTCTTGGATCGTGGTTGATTTGGTTGTGCCATTTGGTTGAAAATATGCCAATAATCTTCAGGAATTTCTAAGCCTAGGTGTTCTAATTGGGGTTATTGATTACTTGGTCCCCTAAGGTATTTGATCACGATCCCTCTATCTGGGATTCCAGGTGTACCTTCTCCTATTAGAATCACAGGAGATCCAATATCAGGTGGTGGTGATTGGTTTTGTTTAGCAATCCCACTAGTCTCCCCTTCTCCTTCTTCCATATTACAAGAATTCCCCTCGTCTAAAGGGCTAAGAGGTGGAATATCTATATTTTGAAAAAAAAATTCAGTCCCTTTAGTTCTTCTATGAATCTCAGCATGGGATGCAGTTGGTGAATTTGTTGCTTGATGGATTCAGGTAGAAACTTTCTGGGGTCCAACCAAGGCTTGAGATTCATCTTTTCAGATGATGTCGTCTATGAAAGTTCTTCTTCGAGGGGGCATCGGGCCCTTGGATTTTGTAGTTTTTGGTGGGGGTTTTGGTTTTAAAAGTTCTTTCTTCTTAGTAATACACACTTCACACAAAATTCTACGTACCTATATGACCTCTATGCATCAGTTGAAGGTAGGTGCTGGAATAAGCATTTTACTTATTGCCTACGTAGGTTCTTACCTTCCGTTTTCAATACCTCATCCTCTAGAGACACAATCTATGCTATCTTTAAAATTCTCCCTGACAACAACGCCAAAATGTTGGGCTCTAAAGATGTCCTAAAACAAACTTAGGTTAACATTAATTTATCAACTGTGGATTCGTCTTTTATTTCAATAATATCAACAAAGTCTATGTAGATAGTTGTAGAGGCTAAATCGTGTAGTCAAAGCAAATATGAGTTTATCAACAATCAACTTCCTCACACATTCATTAAGACTCTGAAACTAAGATCTTTACTCAAAATAATTATAATCTAATCTATAACATGTTGTAAATTAAAGGCATTAACTAAATCATTGAATTTATCTAACTAAGAAATAGTGATTGAATCTATGAAAATGCTTAATGAACCGATCTACCAACGACTATTTAATCTGCTGGAAAGAAACAACTAAGTACTGTAAATTAAGAAGGAACAACAAATGTGAAATTTAAGCTAAAGGAATGACAATTGTAAATTTAATAAAGGGACAACGTGTGTAAAAATGAGAGGAATTTTTAAGCAATAAACTACAGCGATGGAAACTGGAGCAACAATCGATAACATTCAAATGGAGCATTTATCTTCTGTAATCAAACAACATAACTAATCTATAAAAAAATCAACACATTCATTCATTTATCTTAGCTATTGCAGAAGAGATTTAAATCACACAATTGAAATCAAATTGATACAATTACAAATTGAGACAGTAACTCCTTCAGAATCATCCCTCGGTCTTCAGAAACACTGCTGCTAGAAACTCAGTATGTAAAAATGGCAAAAATGCTCAAATCTTCTATTAACTCCATAACTGGTACAACATTTACAAAAGACTGCTTGTACAGAGCAATTCAGAGATTTGATGCTTGGATAAATTTCTTAGTTGTCTCTCTATGGTTCATTACCCTTTATATATTACAATGATATGGGTAAATTACGATATCCTGAGGATCGAGAGATCCTCTGGATTGCTTTTACTATTTAAAATATTACAAAGTAGAGAATCAGTCTTCCTCAAAACTGTTTTTGCGCCTAATTTCTTCAACCTCCAATAGTCTACGCATCTTCCAATTCTCCTTAGCTATCTTGAGTTTAACAATATTTATCCATTCCTGCAATAAAATCAAACAATTCCAACCGAATTTTAGAATTGATCAATATCACTTAATGATATTTCGAGAAGACTTTTTAATCATTTTCTATCCTAATTATTTCTAATTAATATAAAATTCAATCAAGATTATATCATAAACCATGGGAATAAGGAGGATATTTGTACCTTTTTCTCAACTCAACAACAAGTTCAGTATGTGTTGCAATTCACCAAGCCAATTTATAACATGATCAAGTTTGTAGACTTAGATCATCCAATCATTGGGGAGGTGTATGAGAAAATGGATAGCATGTTGTGGCATATTAAAGACATTGTTGAGCCTAGAAATGTCAATCTGTATAATCATATTCGTGTAGAGGTGGAAAAATAGTGGGAAATACTAAATATTACACTACATGTCTTAGCATATGTGATAACACCTAAATAATATCATGTATCATGGTTCATCACCATCACTTGGTGGTGCGTCCAAGAAAAAACCAGACCAAGATCCAAAGGTTCAAAATGGTTATATGACAACATTAGAAAAAATGGTCCTAGACGAGTATGAGTGTGACACCATACAGAGACAATTAAGCCATTACATCCTTAGCCATGGTGCCTTTTGGAAAAACCTTGCAATTAGAGATCGAAGAAATTTGAATTCTCTCAAGTGGTGGAACATGCATGGTGGTGTTTCCCCACAGCTGCAATGTTTGGAAACACAGGTGCTTTCACAGGTGGTGAACACTTCTTTTGCAAATAGGTGTTGGAACACCTACAATTTCATCCATATCGTCAAAAGAAATAGGGTGAATGTAAACCAATCATAGATTTTGGTTTATGTTCATTACAACTTGCAATTGTTGTCCCATTACTGTGAGGAGGTAAAGATGGATAAAAACTTGAAGTGTTGGGACAACAATCCAGAGGAAGATAATTTTGAGGATGGAGTATTGGTTTTAGAGCAATTTTAGAATGCTCTTTTGGATGATGATGATCATGTTGAGATGCCATCCCCATACACTTCCATGGTTCCCATGTCCAGGACTCTAGGTATAACACTAGGGTCTTCATATTCACTTCTACTGCAACCATCTACATCTACTTATGCACAGTTTCATCCTTCTCATGAGGGTCCACTACCACCATGAGGAGGACCACGCAAAAATCGTGGTGGTGGAAGGAGGATGTTAAGCCCTAAATAGTGTCACATTACCCCTTAATTAGGTAATATTACATTAGTAATGTTATTTTATTTATGTAATCTTGGTTCCATTAGTTGTAATTGTACCTCCTAGTCTCCTATATATACCAAGGATACCTTTTCATTTGGAATCATCTTGTATTTGGAAATTTATGTGGTGTATAAGGAGTTTTCTCCCTCGAAGAGGCTTATTATATGAAATTGTCTCTTTTTCAAGGCGTTGAGTACTTATTCAAAGGTTTTTTTATGCTATTTTGATATTTGGTTCTTAACATTTGGTATCAGAGCTCAAGGTCTTGGGGTTTCGCTACTACATCTGAGACACCTTGGAATTTTCCCTATAACATTTTTTCTACGATGTTTCAGAAGGAACCCCTTGGAAGATATTTATTATACGGATAAAGGTACGTGGGGTTCAAATTTCATCTCATGAGGCCTTATACTTTAGGAGATATAGATTTTGTAAGATAGGGTTCTGGAATCATCTTGAATTTAATCATTACATAATTGTTTCTATAAAAAAAAATTGTAATGTTTCAGACCCTAAAACCTAGAGGCTCTTCATATAAATTATCAAGGTATATGTGATAAAGATTTTAGCTTCTGGGTCATCCTACGTTTGTAGATACACCCTATGCAAGATAGGGTATCTAACTAGTCATATTAACTAGTCTCAAACATGTCTTTCGGGTAAAAAAATGATATATTATTCAGTGAGTATCAAAATTAATTGAGACCAGTTGCATTGGATAGTGGACAATCTGTAGTATTTCTGGTACAAGTTTTAGAATCAAATATCATATATTGTGATCATGGCATGCTTTATAAGTACGCTCTCCTAGAAGGGACAAAAATCAGCAAGGTGTGGAGAAGTTACTATAACTTCCACTTGGAACATCCAATTTTGATTAGACCTATGGAACTCCAGAGAAGATGTATTAGAGAACTACAAAAATAATTTTTTAGACCCAAAAGGGCCAAAATTTTGGAGATATAGTCGAATACAAATCGTCTAGAAAAACTACCTCGAAATCAAGGTTTATAAGTGATACTTGGCCAACATGCCACCAAAAAAGGGAACTTATACACCAAATAAGCCTCCAAAGATTCCTACTTGGAATCTTGATGAAGGTGAAGAAATGTGCAGGGACATAAATGATTTACAAAAGAAGACAGTAACACAAGATGAAATACAAGGGATGATGAATTCAACTGAAGCTAAGTTGGAGGAAATATTAATGGATGCTAAGATGGATGGTTTAAAAAGGGATATCATGGAAGGATTGAGAAATTTTCTAATAGAGAGGACACCTAAAACTGAAAATGTATCCCATGAAATTCATGATGAGGACACAAGGAAAATGAATCAAGAATTGAGAAACTCCAACTTTGGGTTGAAGACCAACCACTTTCCTAAGATCAATATGAGGAAGTTTGATGGCAACAACCCAGCCACATGGATACTTTAGATGGAGCAATTATTTGATCTACATGATGTGCCACATACACAAAAGTACAGATTGCTTCTTTATATTTAGAACCTAATCAATTTGTGTGGTATGGATGGATTTATTCTTGCAAATCAATTGTCACTTGGACAATTTTCACGGAAGAAATGATAGTACACTATGAGGATACATGGAGAAATACATTCTTTAGCCAATTGATAAATATCAAGCAAAAGGGTTCAGTTGCAGAGCACCTTGAGAACTTCGAAAGATTGAATATAAAGGTAACAAATATTCCAGATGAGCACTTGATTGATGTATTCATAGGAAATTTAAAGGATAACATTGAACATGAGGTTCACCTTTGGGAACCCAAATCATTGGAGAATGCATTCA